>LQMZ01001710.1:2662-24413 GCA_001655765.1 Hemisphaericaspora gorwae
ACAATCCGCATAGGTCAAATTTTCTGTTCAAATCCTAATGTAGAAGTAGATTTTTCTGTTAAGATTGTTTTTAATGTGATCGATGTGTGGGTGCATGCCAGAGTATTGTGCTGTCAAATGGTTAGGATGTAATTGAGAATAATTATTTGTATTGTTTTTGCGCAATTTGTCTCGGCATTTGTTGCAAAATTTTACTGTATAAAAAGGATGGAAAACTAATTTCATCGAGTTCGGGCATAGTCAGCAACTATATGTTTCTTAATGTCAAATTGACTTTATTTGAAATGAGCAATTTGGTATAAGAGAGTAAGTACTTAGTTTTGATGAACAGGAAAGGTGTAACTAAATTAAGATACCAAACAAGAAAAGACAGGAGGGAACAGCTTACCGAATATATTAAATAAACAGACTAAAAATATCAAAGGATAACTGATGGAGACATCAGTATGTACTTACTTTACTTCCATAATAGCTAATAAACTGTATTTATATGTAAACCAAACACGTATGCAATACTAGATGAAAACCGAAATAATATTGTCCATAGCCGTATGCCTATTTCCGAATACACTCATTTTAATGATTGCAACTTGTTGTACCTTTCTTAATGGAAACAAATCATCGGGAGCTGTTCCTTTTAGAATACAGGTGAACAAAGGGCATTATGTTGAATTATGTAGAATCAAAAAATTAACGAATAAAAGTATACAAATATTTCTTTTAGCGCGGGGAATCAGATAGAATTTCAGTGACCCTGCCAGTTAATGGAGTATTTGTGATGATTCGTTTGTGGCTACCAATTCTTCCATTTGAAAGCCATATTGACGTCAATTTGGAACAAGAGGGATTTAACGTATCCATTCCATGTCGCAATTGATGTAAAAGTGGCTTTGGACTGAAATGCTACACACAAAACTTTTCAGAAGAATTTTTGTCTGTGGGGAGAACTGTGGGTTTTACTATTGCAAATCGTTTATTTTTGAGGCATTTTATATCTCGTACCTTTTTATTTTAATAGTTGAGAATTCAGAGGAAAACGTCCTGCACGTAATTGCAGAGTAGAACATGAAAATACCACCAATAATAAATTGAACCTAAGAATATGAGTTAACTCTTAATCTCTATAGATGAGGATTTAAATCAAAACCACGAACTGCAAAGTAAACATTTCTAAATAAAAAGACTGCTTGAGGACAAAGAAATGGATTTTCTAATACGAAGCTTTTGTATTAAGTTGGTTGAAGATTACACAGCTCCAATATTTTTTTCACTTTGATTGATATACTCTAATTATGCAGAACTCTATAAATTATATATAATTATATATTTGTAGTTTACGTATTTCTCATCGTAGTCTCTATATAAATGTCAGTCTCTCCCGTTAAATAATTTACATCAGAAGCATTTCATTTCAACTTATTTTTTTATTCAGTCACAACCCACCCTATGAAGTTTTCAAAAGTTTTAATAGTGTTAACGGTCAGCTTCTTTCCCGTTTCAGCAATAGATATTGGAGCACAATTAACACAGGCACTTAGTGCTTTCAAATCTCAAGTCGACGCCCATACCAACGCGGCAACTTCAGTTATAAATGCTGCTAAGTCGGCCATTGCCCAAGCTCAATCTGAAGCCGCAACAAATGCAGCAGCTGCGCAAGCCGACTTATCATCGGCACAAGCTGCCTTTGGCGCGAAGGTAACATCTGCTGCATCTGCAATTGGTTCTAAGGTTACATCGGGAAAGTCTGAGATAGCTTCACAAGCCGCCTCTGCCAAAAGTGAAATATCTTCAAAAGCATCTTCTGTGGCTTCCGATCTTACTAAGACCAGCAAAGCTGATGGGGTAGCAGAAAGTGTTGGGATTATTGGTGCTGGAGGTTTTGCAGCATTGATTGGAATTTTACTATTGTAAGTCTTGTCTCCTGTCGACAGTTGCTGTATCGTTGATCACCTAGTAAATATTTATATTTGCATATTATACTTTTGATAAGTAATATAAATTGTTCATGCACTTCGATGTACTCTAGCAGATTTTATCCGAGGTTAATATTGCTATAGAAGTGGTAGCATAATAAGTCCTTTCCAGTCTCAAAAGCAAAAAAGCTCCTCTTTTTAAGCGCAGCAAGAATTTAGTAAAAGTGAAATTTGAAGTGAAGACTTCTAGACTGTTTCTGTAAGACTGGTATTCAGAAAAATGGATAAATACAGCTAAGAGGGAAGTTATTTAAGCTGACATATTGGCATTGTATTGGGATCCATTAACCTAAACCACCGAAAACAGTCTATCCATTAATAGCAATATTTCCCAATTGGTAGTACATTACCTAGATAGGAAATTAATCTGGAACCAAAAAATATTTTCATGTCCCATTGGCTCACTTATGGCAAAACATCATATTCAAGGAATTACCTGCTCAGTATAAATATGCTGCCAGAGACGCCTTTTTCTCTAATACCATTCTTTTGATTCTTGAATTATTCTTTTTAAATAAGTAGTAAACTAACTAGATCATGAGAGCAACTTCTACTCAATTATCATTTGCTGCGTTAACGGCCATAGCACATGCAGCCCTGGTTGATCAAGCAGACATCAACTTTTTAACCGCGTTGGTTGATGATTATAAAGCGCACAAGACAGAATATATACAATTCCTTGTTACTGCTACAAGTATTCCAATGGAATTCGCCTCCCTTGCAACTCAAGTCTTGACTTACACTGACCATTCATACACCACATTGTTAGAAGATCCTGACTTGAATATTGCTGAATTGGAAGCTTTTGCTACTGAAATTCCATGGTATTCCCGTATTAGAGCTCATGCCAATGACGCTACCGCAACACCCCATAAGACTACGACTGGTGATGAAGGAAAAACAGATTCAGGTAACCAAGGTGAAAAAACAACAACAATGGAAACAAAGACGACTGGCGGTTCCGAAAGCGAAAAAACCACTAGTGAGAGTAAGATTACAAATGAAACTGAGAAAACAACTATGCAAGGAGGAGCAAATGGGTTAATTGTGCCTATTGGAGCAGGAATCGGTGCTATTGCTCTTGCATTATTTTGAGCCTTGCTGCGCTTACCTTGACCTTATGATAGATTTTTTGTTCTTCTACGGGTAAAATTCACATACTCAACAATTCTATATGCCTATCTCCTTATCACCATTAAGGATATGGATTAGTTATATTTTCTTTTCTTATTATTTCGTTTAATGTATATTTAGATTGCTTTTTTGGCTCCCCTGTTCCTTCACAATCAAGGAACTAACTCTCCGTATGCATAATACAGCAACATCGTGCATCTATTCAAAAATTGGCCCCAATACCTTAAGCAGGGGCAGTCAAGATTAACATTAGGTATTCTAAATTCCACAAGAAGTTATCCAAACAGTCCACAGGCACCTCTCCCGTGCTACACATTATCTCCCCTGGATATACCCTCTTACATAATTCAGTGGTGTGATTTATTAAGAGAATAAGGTTTTTGTTAAGTAATTTCATAGCAAATTCAAACTCTTGATTCATTAGAATATATTTTCCTTGGTTACTGTTTGTCAATTTTTCGATCTTGTATGGATTATAACATAGTGCAAACTTGTATGGTTTTGCATATTGTTTATTGGTTGTCGTTGCAAGTGGATAACTTTCGGATATAGGGTCGACTATGAAACTATGCGTTCCTGCTAAGATGATCTCATATTTGAGCTGGGTATTTGTTACATATGCCAATAAGTTTATGACTTGTGCTATGAATGTAATACCGGCATTTATCTGGGCAATTTTGAAAGAATGCCACAGAGATGTATTGTGGAATGTGGGTTTATAATATACGTTCTTAAGATCAGCAGAGTCGTAATAACATATATCTAGTAGTTCCTTCGTGTCCGATGGGAATTCAAATCCGATAATCGAGAATTGTACCCCGCTGATGTTTTGGATCGGGATTAGCTCTTGTATTAGTTTTGTTTGGCATTGTAATTGGCTAAGCAATCCTGGGAATAGTGTTGTCCTTGTTATTTCTTTAACTGATTCGATTTCCGAGTCATATAAATCTATTTGGCTGATCGCTGTTTCTTTGATCGATTCAAATTGAGAAGAGATTACTTCCTTTATGTTCTCGATTTGCTTTCCAAGTTGATATATTTGTGATCTCGTTTCATCATTCTTTGACTTTTGGTTGATTATTGCTTTTGTGAGGTTGTCACATCGACTTCGCAATCCTCCTAAAAATATCGAAATATTGTTGATATTTTTAGAATCCTGAAGCAGACTGACGTTCTGTGAAATCTGTTTACTCAATTTATGCTTCGATATTGAGAATTCCTTTAGCGATCTTGTAAGGTTATTAATCGATCGTATTGAATCAAATGAATAGGATGGAATGCATTGACTGTGATTCGGTGATCCAGTTAAACGCGACGGCAATTTCACTTGGGCTATCTTTAATAAATTAGGTAAAGTGAACCATTTCCCATTCAAATTTAGCGTTATAGAATTTGGCTTAAACGACTCTGCCGAAATCTTTTCATTTCCTAGCGAGATCATTTCATTTAAATCAACCCTATAAACAGCTAATAAATGCCACTCGGTTCCAGTATTTGAAGCCTCCACCTTAATAATTGGTCGACTCCATAATTTAACAATAATTTTATTGCAATTAGGCATATATGGTAATGATATAGTTTCAAATTCAGGATTCGTCGTTTGCTGTTGTATATCACTTATGTAAATTAATTTTTCCTTTCTCTTTTTCGTATACAAATGAATGGTAATAAATGAATCAAGAACTCGTCGATTGTTGATGTCAATCAATTCCTCATTGTCTTGAACTTCCTCTAACTCTGGGATGGCAGTGATTGTGGCTCTTCGTCTTTGTCTTTTTATCGGTGATGCTAGTCTTGTCTGGTTTCTAGAAGCTAAATACAAATTGACAAAATGAATTGATCGAAGGTTCCGTAGTCTTCCATCCCGATTCCTCTGAGTCATACTGTGGTTACCTCTTCTATTGCCTTGTCAAGGATGGCTGGTGAAGGGATCGGGATATTTGATGGTTGATTTTGAATGAACCCAAAGGAATGTTTTGCACGACCCCGATGAACAAAACTTTGTAAATTTTAATGAATTACATTTTCATTGAAATTTCCTAAGTTCTGTGAAAAGGTATCGTTAGAAGAAAAGATTTTAAGTGTAACAATACAATTACTTACAGAAATTGCTATAAATATATTTATCAGAATTTGTTGGAAGAAATACTCAGAGAAAAAGACGTGAGATTGCTTGATATTACAAACCTTGAACTTGGTAAACATTAATCGTTAACTTTGACTGATATTAGAATACAAAACTACATTTGCAGACAACAGCATATGAAATTGTAAGTGTACAAGATGTCCTCTGAGAAGTCAAACAATAAGTCTTTTGGATTCAGGATATCTTCAATATTCAATCCTCATTCACATTCCCATTCAAATCAACATCTGTCACAGAAGAATGATACCGCAAACCATAAACAGCGTACTGAAAATCATCCAGGAGTATTGACAAGTCAACCGACATCAAACCCACCATTTCCAACTCCTACAAAGAGATCGTCAACTACACAATCAAATAATATTCAACAAGCTCCGTCAAATGCGGGTCAAAATCTTGCCTCTAGTTCGCAAAGATTGCCGGCTTTGGTGAGCCCAACAAGAATGAATGTCACACATTCGCCAGCAAGGGTCCATTCCCCTAGAGCTGGTTCGCCTTTGTTAGCAGGCACACCACCCTTATCGCCCGTAAGTCAAAATTCTGGACCTCGACTGAAAGGGGGCCATCGAAGAAAAGCACCACCAAGTCTTGATAATGATGCTGATCTTTATTTCCATACTCCAGACATTGTAAAAACATCTCCATCTCCTTCCGCATTTGTTCCGACCACTTCCTCCGAAACCGTGGAACAAGTTGGATCCCCACATTCCGGTAAAGATGTCATTAATCATACAATTGACGAATTGGGAGGAGACGTTGACAATTTTTTAAACATGGATGATGCCGACAGTGACTCCATTCCCACCAATACAAATTCAAGTGATGAGCTTAGTATTACTAGGTCAAGACCAATGATGGGCATGTCCGACTTGACACCGATTCATCCTGTGGGAAGTAGTGGTTCTGAAAGGTATAATAAGCTGCCTCTGCCTTTGCGAGGAAGCTCTCTTCCATATCCTGCTGAAATGAATTTATCACTGGAACAAGCTCCGATATTTGCTCCAATTAATTCAGATTTTGGAATTGGTATGCACCAAAATAATAGTAGTCCGGAATTATCCCATTCTCCAAGTCCTTTCGAAACTCCGCTTAGTACATCAAGATCAGCTACACCTTCCGGTACATTTGATACCACATCAATAGGGGCGCTGGATATATTTATTTCAGCAAGACAACACACTCCACCATCTCGTCCACCGCCACAATTACTGCCATATCAATCGACAAGAAAATCAACAGGTAACGTATTTCCCAGGTCTCCTAGTAGGCCAACTGCAGCTCAGAGACATGTCTCAGAACCAGTTGTATTATCCAATGCTACTTCAGCGAATACAAATAGTCCATGGGGATCACAAAAAACATATACCCATCGCCGGCAATCAAGTTCGGTTAGTTCAATTTTTAGTTCTACGTCATATAGAAACGTCAATCTCACCTCAATGAAAAAAACTATGAATTTGAAACCAGGAGAAGGCGAACGATCCAATTACGTTCTCGCAATAAGAAGAAGTTCAGGTAGTTCATATAATGAGACGGGGCCATCAAAGTGGAAATTGCCAGTTGGAATATTACCTGTTGATAAGTCTGCTTTGTTTGATAACTCGAATGGCAGATATCTCAGATTGTCAGGTGCAAGCGGGTACAGGAAAAAGACTAGTGGTGTGGAATTGAAGCATGGTCATTTGAAGCCGAGATTACTAGCGGCTGAAATTGAAGAGTATGATGATAATACCTCGTTGGGATTAGTTTCCCGGACAGGAACAACTACCTCGTTGGGGTTAGTGCCGACAAATGGTTCCAACAAGTCTTCAGATTCATCAAAGAATGTTTCGAGAGATAACTCGCTAGCCAGGACCGTTACCGATGCGTCTTTGGCTACTGGAAACAGTGATGTACAGAGTTTCAACGGCACGGTATCTACCCATAATAGTGATATTTTGAAAAGAAGTAAGTCTACTGGATCTTCTTCTTCTTCTGATAGTTTGTCGGAAAGAATTGGTGTTGGATACTATCAACATCGTGGGTATAAATATGAGGATGGAATTGAAGGTGGAGAAGAAACTTACGAAGATGTTACCGATGATGCTGAAATGGAAGTTAACGACTATGATGCTGATCGTAGGCAAGATTTAACTGATGCAGACGAATACGAAGAAAGGCCAAGGCTTGTGTTGGCAAATCCAGATACTGATAGTGATAGTGAATAATTATATATGGTTTAATGTAAATGTATTATTATGTATGTAAGTATGGATGTGACAATTTGTATGCTGATCATGTGCCCTTTCAAAAGTCGTGTACCCTTTCTCAAACGAATGAAAAAAAATGTCGAAAACCAAACAGAGTGTCAATTTCAACCGTACAATATTGCCTGGAAAGAAACAGCAAGAAGCCAAACAAGATCAGTCAATTGCTAAAAGACTACAATGTCAATTGGTGATACAGGTTACACGTTAATATACGAGCCCAATGCGGCTTCTAAGGTTTCCGTTAGTGAATTCAAGACATTGTTAGAAAAAGGTAAAGATGAAATTAAGATTGATACAATGAAAAAGATCTTGATTACGATACTCAATGGAGATCCAATGCCTGATTTATTGATGCATATCATTAGATTTATTATGCCTTCAAAAAATAAGGAATTGAAGAAATTGTTATATTTTTATTGGGAGGTTTGTCCTAAATTGGATGAAAATGGTAAAATGAGACATGAAATGATTCTTGTATGTAATGCAATTCAACGTGATTTGCAACATCCGAATGAATTTATTAGAGGTAATACCTTGAGATATTTGACTAAGTTGAAAGAGCCTGAATTGTTGGAAACTTTAGTTCCGAATGTTCGTCAATGTCTTGAACACCGTCATGCATATGTTAGAAAGAATGCTGTATTTGCACTTCATTCAATTCACAAGGTTTCAGACCATTTAGTTCCAGATGCAGATGAATTGATTTATAGATTCTTGTATGATGAAGCTGATTCAGTTTGTAAGAGAAATGCATTTATCTGCTTAAGTGAATTAAACCGAGATGCAGCCCTTCAATATATCCAAGATAACATTACTGTCATTGAAACTTTAGATCCATTATTACAATTATCTTTTATTGAATTTATAAGAAGAGATTCAATTAAGAATCCATCCTTAAAGCAGCAATATGCACAATTGGTCACCGAAATGATCGAAAGTTCCTCGAATATTGTTGTTTATGATGCTGCTAATACTTTAACTGGTCTTAGTTCAGAACCACACTCCATACTTTTGGCAGGTACTAAATTTGTAGATTTGGCTACCAAAGAAGCAAACAACAATGTGAAGATTATTACATTGGAAAGAATTAATGATTTAAATAAAAAGCATCCAGGTGTGTTGCAGGAATTATCATTGGAAATCTTACGTGTGTTATCATCACAGGATATGGACGTTAGAAAGAAAGCACTTTCGGTCACACTTCAATTTATTACTAGTAGAAATGTCGAAGATGTTATTAAGTTATTAAAGAAAGAATTACAAGGTGCTGCACATTCAAACGAAGAAAAATCTGCAGAATATAGACAATTGTTAATTAATGCCATACATCAAATGGCTATTAAATTTGTTGAAGTTGCGGCTGATGTAATTGATTTGTTGTTGGATTCAATTGCCGAGTTAAACACATCTGCTGCATATGAAGTCATTACATTTGTTAAAGAAGTTGTTGAAAAATTCCCCGACTTAAGGAAAGATATCTTGAAGACATTAATCAGTGCATTACCACACGTTAAAAGTGGGAAAGTGTTCCGTGGTGCTCTTTGGATTATTGGTGAATATGCATGGGAAGAATCAACGGTTCAAGAATCATGGAAGTTCATTAGAGGTAGTATTGGAGAAGTTCCAATCTTAGCTAGTGAAAGGAAAGCTGAGTCGGCTACTTCTGAATCTACTGAAGAAGAACATTCTGAAAAACCAAAGAAGGGGCCTGTCGTCTTACCTGATGGTACGTATGCTACTGAATCAGCCTTAACCGCGGAAATCGCAAGTGGTGAGGACGAATCAAAAACTCCTATAAGAAAACAAATCCTTGCTGGTGACTTCTATTTGGGTGCTGTTCTTTCTTCAACTTTAGTTAAGTTGATTCTTCGTTTACAAACATTGAGTACTTCACCAAGAATTTTGAACGGGTTGAAAGCCGAAGCTTTATTGATTATGGTTTCTATTCTTAGAGTTGGGGATTCTAGCCTTGTTAGTAAGAAGATTGACGAAGATTCAGCCGATAGAATATTAACCTATATCAAGATTTTGAATGATGAAGAGGATGCTTCCCTTATTCAATCTGGATTCCTTGAAGATACTAAAGATGCATTCAGAGCACAGATTGAAACTGCAGAATCTAAGAAGGCTGATTCCTTGGCTAAAGATTTCCATGATAATGCAGAACAAGTAGACGATTCAATTGTGTTCAGACAATTGGATAAAGATAATAGAAAACAGGGTCCCGTGGAAGATGATACGGTCGTCGCGTCAGGTAGCGATGTGAAGAAGGAGAACTTGTCTTCTAGATTAAACAAGATTATTCCATTGACTGGTTTTTCTGATCCTATTTATGCAGAAGCATTTGTCAAAGTACATCAATACGATGTTGTCTTGGATGTATTGTTGGTCAACCAAACTACTAATACTTTAAGAAATTTATCAGTTGAGTTTGCAACCCTTGGTGATTTAAAAGTTGTTGATAAGGCGACTACTGCAAACATTGGACCACATGGTTTTTACAAGGTGCAAACTACAATCAAGGTTACATCTGCCGACACTGGTGTTATCTTTGGTAATATTGTATACGATGGGCAACATTCAAATGAATCTACCATTGTTATCTTGAATGATGTTCATGTTGACATAATGGATTATATCAAACCAGCTGTTTGTTCCGAAAGTCAATTCCGTAAGATGTGGAATGAATTTGAATGGGAAAATAAGATCACCATCAAGTCACAAATTGATTCACTTAAGGAATACATGGATGAATTGATGAAGGGAACCAATATGAATTGTTTGACTCCTGGTGCTGTCATTGGAGAAGAATGTCATTTCTTATCTGCTAATTTGTATTCTCGTTCCACCTTTGGTGAAGATGCTTTAGCCAATTTATGTATTGAAAAACAAGCTGATGGACCAATTATTGGTCATGTTAGAATAAGGTCAAAGGGACAAGGATTGGCTTTATCCTTAGGTGATAGGGTTGCTACAATTTCTAGAAAGAACAAAGCAGCGCAAATCACGCATGTTTAGGCTATCATGGTTAATTTCAAACTAATCTTTTTTTTTATAATACATTCTATTAAAATATACACTTTTAGTTAACTTGTTGTTTGTGAAGTGGGTACAAGTATTTTAATACTTTTTGGTTGGAACTTTTTAGTAACTCGTTGTTTTGTTCGGATCGCTTGTATAACGCTGGGTCTAAATGAATCCCAAATATTTGTGCACTGGCGAAGTCGTTATCATCACACGATGAGTTCAATTCAATAGTTTGCAAGTAAAAATTAAATAGTGAATGAAGATCACCCTGTGCAAAGACAGAATGAACATCCTGTTTGAAGTTGTAAGTGAACAGAGCGGATTTATCAAGATACTTTAATCCATGGCTATTTTCTAAGTCACGGATACCTTTAAGTAACAATGTTGTCTTATAATTAGATGATTTTAAAGTAAACACATCGAAACCAGCGATATTGTTTAATTTGGTGTTAACAATGAAACTCACATATACCATAGCCTTTGCGACGTTTTCGACGGTACCATATATAGACAAGTACCTGTCTATGGACCCTGGATGTTCTTCTGATATTGACATATCTTTAATACCAAAGTTTTTACGTAATGAATCAATGAAAGAGTCCTGTTGGCGGAAATACTCCGCTTCTGATCCGCAAATTAATGCCGTGATGTGAGTTAATTTAGAGGGATCTGAGATTGTTTGTCGAGCATGCATCTTCAACAAATAGTTAATCACTTTACTTTCTTCGAGGGATTGCAGTTGATCTTGGATGCCTTTGGATGTTATCGATGATGAGGATGGCAATGGATTACTCAATTGTAAGGCTTCCTCATCAGCTATGTGTTGATATGAAGATCCAACAACATTCTTCTTTCTCTTTCTATTAACAACTGAAGACTTCGGAGGCATATTATTTTCAGTATGTTCCCGGTAATTCTGCTTCCAGTTGAAACATGTGTTGTTGGTTATGTTTAAAAGGGGGGCGTGTAAAACGATTCAAAAAAAATGTAAGAAGCCCATCTCGCATTTTCTCTTTGCAATTTTTTTTCACTTTGATGATAGATGCCTAGGGAGAAAGAGAGAGAAAGTATCGAAAAACCCAAAGAATAATAAACAACCATGGCCAAGAAGGATAAAGTAGTCAAATCAGAAGAAGCTGCTGAAGACAATTATGAGAAAAGAATGTCTGCAGTCTTGCCATTTGCTAAGCCATTAGCATCTAAGAAATTAAACAAGAAGATTTTAAAAACAGTCAAGAAAGCTTCGAAGGCTAAGCATGTCAAGAGGGGTGTTAAGGAAGTCGTTAAGGCATTGAGAAAGGGTGAAAAGGGGTTAGTCATTATTGCAGGTGATATCTCTCCAGCTGATGTTATATCCCATATTCCAGTTTTGTGTGAAGATTGTTCGGTTGTATATGTGTTTATACCTTCAAAGGAAGATTTAGGTTCCGCTGGAGCCACCAAGAGACCAACCTCTTGTGTTATGGTTGTTCCAGGTGGTGGTAAGTCTAAGAAGAATGCTGACAAGACCGACGAATACAGAGAAGCCTACGATGAAATCTGTAAAGAAATTGCTTCAAGTGATTAGATGATTGGATTATGCTTAAAAAGCTTACATAATCCCAATCTATATAAAAATGAAACAAACTAATGATATTCATGTTATCAACCAGAGGAGTGTTTGCTTAATATGTTATTGAGAGTTTGATGATCTTTTCGGGAAATCTAGTGGAAACATCGCGTGAACCCATATCTTTAACATTATTAACTTCGCTTGGTAACCATTTCTTTCTATTTTGTACTTTTAGTGTCTTATAAATAAATAAAAAACGTAAATTATTGTGGCCAGTATTTTTGGTATAACTTATATTGTAAAAATTCGCAACTGAAAAAAACTACCCAAATCACTAAAATCAAAACATTTACTATTTGAAACAAACAGAAATAGCTTCAATACAAAAGATGAGTCAAGACGAAGCTAAAGATATCTGCAATCGACAAGACTCTGTAACAGCAGTCGACTATATTGAAACTCAATTGAAGTTAGAAAAAGAAGCACGTGAATTAATGCCCTACGATCCAGATGAATGTACATATGAGCAAGGAGAATTACGACAACCCATATTTGCTTGCTTAACTTGTTCCAAAGAGAATGACAACCAGCCTATAGGGGTCTGTTACTCCTGTTCAATTCAATGTCATGCCAGCCATGATATTGTAGAATTGTTCAGTAAGAGATCATTCGTATGTGATTGTGGGACTACAAGAATGAACAAAACATTCAATGGTGCTTGTAATTTACGTAGAAATGGGAAGGAAGCAAAAAGACTATCAATATCTTCTTCGAGTTCTAAGGAACTAAATTTGGACCCCGAAGACATTCCGTCTTCTTCAAATACATATAATCAAAATTATTTGGGAAGGTTTTGTTGTTGTGAAAAGCCTTATAATCCATTAGAAGAAACTGGTAATATGCTTCAGTGTTACTTTGGATTTGTATGTGGGGAAGATTGGTATCATGATAGATGCATAATGGGAATAAAGAAGGCCCCGATGGATAAGAAAATATTGAAGGAAGGTGACGGAAATCAATTGCATGATCTTCCACCTCCTGGAGAAGAAGCAGCGAGTCGACAAAATAGAGATGATGATGATGATGCCCCTACTTTACCACATTTTCCGAAATTAGATGATTTTGATCTGTTTATATGTTGGAAGTGTGTTGAGCAATTCAAAGACGTATTCGCTGAGCTTGAAACGATACCCGAGATTATCTTCTGTAGATTGGAACATTTTGATAATATGGAAACCATAGAGGCCTGGAAAACAAGCAATGACGAAATTGCAAAGAGATCAGACGAAGCAGTCGTGAAAAGAATGAAGACTGACAAGACTGAGTTTAACAAGAATCCGCCTTATTCAATCTTCCTTGCCAATGGATTCAGAGATAAGATGTTAGAACTCTACAGCTCATTAGAAAAGGACAAGAGACTATTTGAATTCTTGTCAAATAATAACTATCTTTTCATGGATGATCCTGTTTATGAACCTCCCAATGATCAGGACTCAACAACGGGGTCGATTTTAGATATGGGAGCTGATGCATTGCAGTCCCTTCCACGAGACCAGGCAATTGAAGGACTTCAGGCATATGATAAAATCAAATCAAGATTGCGTGATTTCTTTAAACCTTTTGCTGAACAGGGTAAAGTGGTCACTGCTGAAGAGGTTAGACAATTTTTTGGAGCAATGCAAGAGGAGGATCATAAACTGAATTAATCAAATGGTTCGTGGTTACTATCTACAATACAAACTTTCTAAAAAAAACAATAAACGATTGATGACTATACTTATGCACTAACAGGCTTAACAACTACTTCTTTTCCTTCTTCTTTTCTTCTAATTTATCAAACTCCTGCTTCCACGTATTGTTACCTTCTTCTTTACTGACATCCGGGAAGAGGACACCGAACACTTCATGATACCATTCAACAGGAACTAATTTGATATCTTTCTTGACTTCATCTGGAATCTCTTCCAATTCATTCTCGATATCCTTAGGGAAAATAACAGTATCACATCCATATCTCTTTGCTCCCAACATCTTTTCCTTTAAGCCACCAACGGCTAATACTTTACCTGTTACAGTTATTTCACCTGTCATAGCGATGTTAGCGGGCATAGCCTTTTGTAAAGCCAAAGAGATCAAAGATGAAGTAAAAGCAACACCTGCGGAAGGGCCATCCTTAGGTACAGCACCATTTGGACAATGTACATGTATATCAGCAGCTTCAAAGAACCTATTTTCAGGGAAGTTCTTAACCATGTACAGCTTTACAAATGAATAAGCTAAGGAGGCTGATTCTTTCATGATATCCTTCAAATGACCAGTCACATGCATACCAGCATGTCCTGAACCAGAAGCAATTGAATTGGTCAATATAGATTCAATGTAGAGGGCATCCCCATTTCCTGAAGTAGTGTAGGCTAACCCAGTGGCCACACCTGGGACGAGAGTATCGTAGACTCTGTCACGGGTGTAAATTTCAGGTCCGATATAATCCTTCAAATTTTCTGGAGTAATTTGGAACACAACATCCGCAGGGATTTCTAACTTGTGAGGCTTTTCTTCTTCGATCGATTTGGATTCATTCGGTTTCTTTTCTTGGTCGTCTTTCTTTTCTGATTCGGTATTTTCCGAAGCTTTTGCGGTTTGACTTTCTTTATCATCCATTGCGGATTCTGATTTCTCAATCGAAACCTCCTCCTCGTTTTCAGATTTCTTAATTTTTTCAGTATCCCTTGGTGCTTCCCCGTTCTTGACGTTTTCGTGACCTTCCCCTTTCTTGACTTCTTGGGCAGATTCTGCAGTCTTGATATTTTCCTCTTGGGTACTCTTGGGTTCTTGTTCAGCGTTCTTACTCTCCTCTTCGGTCTTCTTTGCCTCTTCTTCAGCCTTCTTTGCCTCCTCTTCGGCTTCTTCTCTGGCTTCAATCTCTTCGACGATCTTTAAACTGGCCTTGTTGAAAATTCTATTAATTAAAGACTTCATGTGTCTCATCCCACTTTCTCTACAATATTTATCACTCATCCTAGCTATGGTTTCTCTTGGAATAACAACATGTCCATTTTCCAAACAGGCCTTCTTACTTGCGTTAGGAATCAAATGTCTAGTGGCAATCTCGATCTTTTCATTCTTGGTATATCCCGAAACTTCAATGATTTCCATACGGTCTCTTAATGGACCCGGAATATTTTCAAGATAATTGGCAGTACAAACAAATAAGACTTTAGATAAATCAACTTTAACTTCGATATAATTGTCCACAAAACTATTGTTTTGCTCGGGATCTAAGATTTCTAAAAATGCCGAAGCGGCACCTCCACTCCTTGTAAGATCTAATTTATCAATTTCATCAATTAACATTAATGGATTGGAAGTCTTCGCTTGTTTCAATGCATAGATTATACGACCAGGAACAGAACCAATATAGGTTCTACGATGACCTTTAACTTCATGCACGTCTTGAACACCTCCCATTGCAATACGAACGTATTTTCTATTAAGTGCTTCAGCAATAGATTTAGCAATAGACGTTTTACCGGTACCTGGTGGTCCCGTAAGACATAATATTTTACCTTCGACATTACCGGAAACCTTCCCGGCTGATATAAATTCTAAAATGCGGTCTTTGACATCTTTTAATCCGTAATGATCACGATCTAAAATTGTTCTTGCCTTTTTGATATTGAATTGATCTTTTGAGAAGACACCCCATGGAATGGAGGTTATCCAATCCAAATACTTTTCACTTACACCCAATTCAGTAGAGTGATCTAAATTAGCTGACATTTTGGATTTTTCACTGTTATACGCTTCCATTGCCTCTTCCGATAATTTCAAATGCTTTAATCTTTCGTCAAATTTCGCAACTCTATTGGTTTCATTTATGCCAATTCGTTTTTGTAATTCAGAGATAAATTCACGAATAAAACTTCGAATTTGTGCTTTTTCAGCTCGTTTGTTTAACTCGCTCATCGCTGTCTGCTTGATAATCAAGGCTTCAACTTCAACTCTTAAAATTTCAAGAGCTTTTTGTAATCTAGTTTGAATATCAGTGGATTCCAAAATCTCTTGAATTTGTTTTGGTTCAGCATATACTACTGAACTAATAAAATCTGCGAATTTAGCTGGCTCTTTAGGTATGTCCCCACCTTTTATAGTTTGTAGAGGATTTTGGGCACCCATAGTACCTAATAGGGTATTAATACTCTCAACAGCGGCTCTAATTTCTGGAGATTCGGCATCATAAGGAATGTCCGCAACTTTTTTAACCGTACCATATGAAACCTTCCTATTCATTAAATAGGAGGTTGGGAAACTATCAGGTTCAACACGATCAAGTGTATCATTCTTGGTACTTGGAGTACTTAAATCGAGTAAGTTACATCTTTCCAGTGGATACGCCAAAATGGTCATTGATTTACGACCTTGTCCTTCCACGTATTTCATGATTTCACACATTACACCAGTTTCATATACCGACTCTTTACTTGTAATAACATCCGTATCGGCAGCATTTGAATCTCGAACATGGAACAAGACAAAATAAGCTTCTCTTCTATCAGATATAGTCTTCACCGCTTGGATGACTTCTGGATCTGTGATTTGAATTGAGAATGCTCTACCGGGTAAAGGAGGACGATCTTTCATTGGGATTACTAATAATGGAGGATATTCGCCATCTTCATTAGGTTTAATTCTAGGTTCGTTTTCCAGTTCAGCTTCTTCTCCATATTCAATATCTTCATCATCATTTTTCTTGTTATTGTTGTTGTTGTTATTATTATTACTTGGTGGAGTGCTACTACCTGCAGAGGATGGTGCGTTTGGATCAATGCTAGTTTTGACATCTTGCACATCTGATTTTTCAACATCTTCCTTAGGTTCTTCTTCATCTTCTTTCTTCTTCTTCTTCTTCTCTACTTCTTTTTCCTTCTTCCCTTGGTCCTCCTTTTTCTTCAATGGACTCTCTTTCTTGTTAGGGCTCGTTTCATCGCCATTAAGTTTAGGTTCCTTGTCCAATAACATCAGTTGTATACTTTCCAAATTAGGCTTAATTGATGGTAAAATCATTTCATTTCGTTTCAAAAGAGGGACGGTGACTCCCTTCCACACAGCTGTACTTGCCAATCTGATACAGACGGGTGTGTTCACTCTATGGAGACTCTGTGCCAAACCTCTTATCTTATATCCTCTTCTGATCATTACTAATTGGTTGTACGACTTCTGGCTCAAGGCTTGTTCTAATGGCAAAAATGGCTACCAAGTTTTTCTGATGATGGACAATTTGCGAAAAGTCGGAGAACTTGTATTTGGTCACGTGCAGGAGCCCCGTCTCATTTGAATAGAATTTATGAAAGAGAGTATCTACGGAGACGACAGGGCCGTGCTGTATTGTTCAACAAAACATTGAATCTGGTAGTGTTAATTTATATTGTTATGAAATGGATAGGTTTATGTGTATAAAGCATTTCAATCTAATCAATCGTAAAAACTTTTCTTCTTTTCTTGGGACCACTAGACTCATTACTATCAGAAGTTTCATTATTCAGCTCTTCCAAACCAGGCAACATATGTTTTAACTTAGGAGAAACGTTACCAATCTCACCTTCTTGAAAATTCTTATCCTGATAAAAATTCAATGTGTTCACTGAATCATCCTCCAAGCCATGGCTCTTCTTTTGAAATAGTGAAGTCTTATAAGCTTCTGATTTCCATAATTTTATTTTCCTCTTTGGTTTCTTCACGTCCAAATGGGTTAGTGTTGAGTTTGCGCTTTCATAATCTGAACTTGCGTGACTACTTTCATTTGGCTCCTCGGTCTGTTGTTTTGGTGTTGTTGGTGTAGATGCGCCTATTGGGAGGAGGTCTCCTTCTGGTTCTTGTTTATGACCCGGACTTGGCGATCGTATTCTTGTGGGCGAGAAATCTGGGGAGGGAGTTGGGGATACTGATTTATCGAAACTATTTATGAACTTCGTATTCTTTGAAGTTGTAGGGGAAGAGATCTTATTGGCAAGCGCTTCTTCTAATGTCTGGATCGGATGTGGTTGCGTTTGTTGTGTTTGGGAAGAAGATTCAATCGGTCTCGGTGAAAGTGATGCCTGATGTACTTCAGGTGATGTCATACTTGGTGTCTTATTGGGTCTTATCGGTGTCAAAATCGTAGTATCGTACATATGCTGTCGCTTCGTGAAAGACGGCGATAACGAAGGTGAAAATCCAGTTGCAAATGACATATCAAATAATCCTCTTCTTTTCACTTTAGTATCAACTTGAAATAGAGATGCCGCTTTGTTTTTTGCCTGTGACGATTTCAATTCTTTGATTTCCAACCTCAACTGACTATTTTCATCTTTCAACTGATCAATTTTGGCTTCTTGAAGCTTGGCTCGGACGGAGTGTTCTTGTTTGACTTTCTTCATTTTTAATTCATATTCATCTTTTAATTTCGGTATTTCATTTACAAGTTCGGTTTTCTTCTCTTGTAGTTCTCGTTCTTTTGCCTCTTTCTCTTCCTGTTTCTTCCTAGCTCTCTTGGCTCTCGGTGTTTCTTGTAATACTTCTGGTGAAGTTGATGAAGGTGGTGGGGTTTGTGGTCTGCCCAATGGACGCGTTACTGTTACGTATCTCAAAACTGCCAATTGCACAAGTCTCTTCCTGTATAAATCTTCAGCTACGAGCATCTCTAACTCCGCTTTTCTCTCATAATGACTATCAATAACACTCTGTTCAATCATCTTCCCGTAAGTTGCACGCAACAAGTACACTTTCCATTTGTAAATTGTTTGTTTTGTTTGTTTGTTGAGTGATTTATTTACATACAGAAAAACCAAACAAAAAATTCAAACTCATCACCATTTTCACCCAATTTGCTGGTTGGATAGCTAGTACAAAATATCAATTTACCAATGAATATATCACAGCGTGACAGATCGCTTATCAACAGTGCTACAGTTTATAATGCAACAAATGGAGAATATTATAAGCAACAACATATAAACCTTAACTATGTAGCAGAATCTCCCAAACATCAAATCATAAATCATCATCGAGGGTTAGAAATTGTGATAGATAAACAAGCTGATGATTTAGATCAAGTTTATGAACCAAAGGGAACGGTTGTCCCACCAGATGAAATTTTGGATTTGCTAAAACCGGGAACTATTAAAATTCCAATTTTGGAAAATCGAGAAGTACTACCTGATAGTGAATTGTTAAATGTTATTCATTACTTTGTGAGTAGAAAAGTGTGTAAATCAAGAGTTGATAGTAAGTTTATCCGAAGTATGGATGAGACAGCTTTATTGGCTATGGGGATGTTAGTTGAATCTTGGGTGGATGAGTTGATTGATGATGAAACTGTCAAAATGTTTTTGGACAATTATCATCAAGAGACGAACGAAGAGAGTGATATCGATATACATTCTGAAGGAGATGCGACTGGACAAGACAGTGAGCTGGAACAAGACAATGAGGAATAGGACAGGAAAGTAATGACTTAACGAACATGTATGCTTTATGTATTATACAAATATATATTTATAGATCTAATTATTTTTCAACCTCTGGAGTTTCGGTTGGTTCAACAGTAGTTTCAGATGGTTCAACGGTAAATTCAGATGGTTCAACGGTAGATTCGAGCTCAGCGTTTGATTCTCTAGCTTTCTTTTCAGCTTCAACCTTTTGTTGATAAATTTTTTCCTTTCCGTCATCCTTGGAAGATGTTTCAATGTCAAAGACACGATATAATAATTCATGAGTATCATTCTTGTTAACCATTAAGTTAACATTTGATTTTCCCTTCCATAAAGGTAAGAACAAATCTTCCAATCCCTCCCTTTCAACTGTTAAAAAGATACAACCTTCTTCCATTTCATCCAACTTGTTGGAAAAATCAAGATCAATTTCTTTTTCTTTAATATCCCTAACCTTTGGGAATGCTTCCTGGAATAAAAATTCCAATAATTTTAGGTTACATTTCAAATGTCTCTTTTCGCCCAAGTGTCTTTCAATAGTATGTAAGGATTCAGTTTGGACTCTCCAAGGACAGTTGCCAAGGTCATTGCGCTGTGCCACGAATAATTTAATACCTGCCTGAATAATCTTTAATTTCTGTTCTGTAATGGATAAGATATCACGTACAATTGGTGTAACGTAGTAAATGGTTCTAATTGGTTCACCAGTAGCATTACGAACTAAAGTACAATCCTTAGAGAATGTATCTTTGAAATCATAGAATGGCCAACACTTTTCTAATTCTGGATGGGATGGGTCCAAAAATACGAATGGTTCTTCATTGGCATCTCTTGGTAATTTTTCTTTTCTTTGAGGCTTATGGACGATTTCCGAGTTTGTCTTCTGCTTTTTTGATTCTGATTCGTCATCTGATTCGTCGGCTAATGTTCTCTTGGATTCTTGTTCTGGGTCAACCTTTTCCAAGACAGCAATGAAGAAACCACCGGTATTTTGTAAATGAGGATAAACTCTGATACAACGATTTAAATTGAATTCTTCAACTTCTTCAGCCGAAGGTGGGAAGACGGAATCTGGAACATCCTCTGCACCTTTTTCTCTTAATTCCATATCCTTTCCATAAACCTTCCAATCACTAATACCTTCACGTCTGATTAATCCAGGTAATTCTTGAGAAACATCAACTAAACGAAGTTGATCCTTGCCCCATTTCCTTAATGCTGCAGCAACGACAGCTTCATTTTCAACTGGAGATAAGGAACAGGTAGAATATACTAATCTACCACCCTTTTTCAATAATTGCAAACCTCTGCTTAAGATATTATATTGCAAAGGATGCAATCCAAGTCCATTACCAACCCTGAAATCTTTCCAGACATTGACATTCTTTCTCATAGTGGCATCACCTGAACATGGAACATCACATAAAATTCTATCAAATTTTAAGAATTCCTTAGCATCATTTAATTTAATCTTTGGAAATAAAGTTGCATCATGATTAACGGTTATGAAATTAGGGGAATTTAATCTTTTGACTTGATGGACTAACATATGAGATCTCTTATAATCTGAATCATTAGCCAAGACGAATCCAGTAGCTAATTCTTTTTCATCTTCAGCATGCAAAGCTTCCACCAATTGAGCAGTCTTGGATCCTGGGGCAGCACACATATCTAAAACGTAGTGATGAGGTTTAATATCCATTAATAATGGTGGAATCATCGAGACTGCTTCTTGACGTGAAATATTACCAACCTGAGTTTCAACAACCAAGAAACGTTGGGTCTTGGCAAATTCCTTTTGTTTCCTAATAACTGCCTTGGAAACATCCAATTGCCAACCCAATCCATCGGGATAATAGGCTAGTTGTTTTGGAGTTAACTTAACACCATCAAATTCGGCATCTTGCAATTTAGAAACATGTCTATTTATGAAAATTTCACGAATTTCTTCTGCATGCTTTCTTGAACCAGTAATACGGAAAGTTAATGGTAAATTATCTTGACAATGTTTCTTAAAAGTATCCCATTCTTCTTCAGGAATAATATTCATAGACTTATAATACTTTTCCCAAACTTCACTTTCTCTAACTGCTTCTGTCCAATTTTCATTATCTGAAGCCCTTTTACCAAAGCTCTTCTTGGAAGAGTCTCCTCCTTTTCCTTTTCTGAAGTTTCTCTTACCCATGATTGCTATTAAGAGA
>LQMZ01001714.1:4916-18093 GCA_001655765.1 Hemisphaericaspora gorwae
CTTAGCCTTGATTGCACCAACAGGTAATTCAGAATAAAATGCCAATTTCACGATTTGATCTGAATTAAGGGAATCCTTATACCAAATATCACTATAGCGTGTAGGAAGGGAAACTTCGTTAATTTTCTTAAAAACTCCAATATTATTGACAGTTAAGTCATCTAAAGCGACAATGTCTCTACCCATTATGTCTCAAAAAGTTCTATTATATGCTTGTTTAATAAGTATATTGTATTAACTCAACAAATATCTAAACTGAAGGTGAAAATTTTGGGAAAAAGAAAATTTCCTAATTGAGAAAAAATTGCACGTGATTCCAACTTTCAACTATCAAAATCACTGGTGTTCAGTTCTACCTGTACCACGGCCAACCAATAAGGTTATACTGTATATCTATAATTGTATTGTAAAGGAACCATAAAAACGTTCAGTTGGCTTAGATGACAAACAACTTCTCCGTCATTGGATGTCTGGCGGTAATCATAAGATCGTAGGTCGTTCCTAGAATATTAACTCGCTCCACAAAAACTCCCAAAAAAATTATTCTAAGGACTCTTCATCACTCCACTTGGTTTCGGTAAAGTTTTCAACTTTAATATTACATCTTTTCATCTTTTTTGTAAACTTAGCTTGGGCAATTTACGTATAAGAATTGTCATACATACATTTACAAACTAAACATGATTTCACTTTCCGCAATCATATTTATCATACTTATCATTTTCATTGGAAAAGGTATCTTTGCTGAAGTATCCCCATCAAAGAATCCATTAGACACAGAAGAGAAAGACGAACAACCAGTTGTCGAAGGAAAATTTACTCCGAAGACATTAGCTAAATATAACGGAAGAGATGATCCAAAGATATTTATCGCTGTCAAGGGGAAAGTTTATGATGTTAGTCGTGCTGCTTCATTCTATGGTCCAGGAGGTCCATATGAAAACTTTGGTGGAAGAGATGCATCTAGAGGACTTGCGTTAAATTCATTTGAAAAGGATGTGTTGACCAATCTTGATGAGAAGATTGATACTCTTGATAATTTAACCGACGCTGAGAAGGAAAGTTTAGATGGTTGGGAGGAGTATTTTGAGGGTAAATATAAAGTAGTTGGAACACTTCATGAAAATGATGAACTTGATGAAAAGGAGACCATGTAAGATAGTATATAATTTGGATAATCAATAAGATTCTACCCTTTTGGGATCAATATGTACTTTTGATAATATGTAAGCGACATAAATTGTACATTTGCGACATTACAATTGTTTTGCGATATAACCCGGAAGTCGTGTACGGACAAATAAGGAACCTAAAGAATTTTTCTTTCTCTAAAAGAAGAGCTGGTGAAACCATTCCAAGCAAAAGCAAATAGTATTAAAACCATTGAACAACAATGAGCTACAACCGTGGAAGGGGTCGGGGTGGCCATTACGGTCATTACAACAATAGATCAAGTTTTAACCAACAAGGACAACAAAATGTTGATGCATTTGTGGCTGCCAATTCAATACCAGTTGAAATAATGGGATGGAATGGTGCAAGTCTGTCTGAATGCGTCAACTTCATCTCAAGAAAATGTAAAGTGATAGTGTCCAACCCTACGGTGGATGAGAATACTGGAGTGTTGAAAGGTTACGTGAAAACTGAGGCACAAGCTAATGACTTATTAAATTGGAGTGGAGTAAGATTTGCTGGTCAGGCTTTACGATTCTCGAAAGGGGCAAATACTTTATCAAGTCAGATGAACAGTGGATCTACTGCAAGTGGTGGAGGTTCCCAAACTACAATTGAAACAATTACTGAGTTTTTGAAGTCAAGGTATCAACCTGAAATCAAATTGTTAAACTTGAGTTCGGTCAAGCAAGATCCAGGTTTACAATCTAGGGGATTCTTTGGAAGTATCTCCCTTGCCTCAAAGTTCTTCCCTGCACTAATGAAGATAGCTAATGATTTGAAATTGGATGTTGTAAGTGTTGATTTGTCAGGCAATGAGCTTTCAGATCTCCACACAATTTCAACAATGGCACAATCATTTCCTAAATTACAAAATCTTTCATTACAACGAAATAATCTCCAAAGGATCAAAGTATTTGAATCTTGGAAACATAAATTAAATTTTTTGAGAGAATTGATTTTAGCTGAAAATCCAATAATGAATCAAACAAATCCTACTGAAATCCAAAGTATAAAACTTGAATTAATGAAATCTTTCCCAAGACTTGTTGTATTAAATGGTGAAGTATTGAGAAATGAACAGGCTTTAATTACTAATTTGACATTCCCATTTGTAGCACAACAAGCGATGTTCTTTCAAGATGAAAACATTAGAAACATTTCTACTAATTTCATTGCAAATTATCTCAAGTTATGGGATTCAAATAGAACCGATTTGATGGTTTTATACCAAAATGAATCACAGTTTTCCCTTCAAGTGGATTCATCTCATCCATATTTACTAGAGACCAACAATAACTATTCTAGTGGAACAGATTTTGGTTACTATATGCATAACTCAAGGAACTTAACTAGAGTATCATCACAAAAAGCAAGAATGAGTAAATTAGCAATCGGACAAGAGCACATTCATAAATTGTTTTCCCAAATTCCTAAGACACATCATGATCTTTTAGCCAAACCCGAACACTTCAGTATGGAAAGTTATAGTTATCCCGCATTAAATGGTGTGATGATCACCATTCATGGGAGCTTTAATGAAGTTGCCCAACCTGACAATTTAGAACATTTGAATGCACCTCCAACAGGTCCGAGAGGAAGATATACTCACCAGACCAAGAATAAGAAGGTCCCATTAAGTAAGAAGAGTTTTGATAGAAGTTTTGTAGTTATTCCTGGTCCAAATGGAAACATGATAGTTGCTAGTGATATGTTATTAATTAGACCATTTGCAAACTCAGATGGATGGAATCATTCGAAACTGGAAAGTAACGGAGTTCCGGCACAACCTTCACAGCCAGTGCAAGCAGTCCAACCAGGACTCACAGCGCATCCAGCACATCTCGGGCAACCATCTCCAGGTACATCACCTGCACCTGGAGTACCTTCAACGGCAGATCTCCCTGCTGAAGTCAAGACTAAGCTCAACCCTATCCAACAAGAGTTGTTGGTAAAGATTCTATTAGAGACTAAGCTTAATATAAACTATGGCGTTATGCTTTGTGAACAAAGCAATTGGGATTATCAACAATGCTTAATGAACTTCAAGAACTCAGCAGCAACTCTTCCAAGAGAAGCATTTGTATAACAGTAACCTATGTATATTTTTTATTTAGCAAAACTAAGAATTGTAATAAATGATTTATAGATCCACCTGGTTTAATTTTGTACATAGGTTGAAGGAGAAAAAAATATAGATCAGCTGTATTTTTCGTTCAACTCTAAACGTCTATGGATTTATCATCAATGAAACAACAATAGCCACCATGGGGTACAATATAGCGATGGTGAGTGATTTCTTCTATCCCCAGCCTGGAGGAGTAGAGTTTCATGTATATCATTTGTCTCAAAAATTAATAGATCTTGGTCATTCTGTAATAATCATCACTCATAATTATGATTCTCGGAATGGGATACGAACACTCACAAATGGGTTAAAAATCTACTACGTCCCCTTTTTTGTACTTTATAGAAGTTCAACATTCCCAACTGTATTTCTGGCATTCCCCATCCTACGTAACATTTTCATTCGAGAAAATATCGATATCGTGCATGGTCATGGATCGTTGTCAAGCTTATGTCATGAAGCCATTTTTCATGGTAGAACAATGGGAATGAAAACAGTATTTACGGATCATTCATTGTTTGGATTCGCTGATGTAGGTTCAATATTGGGAAATAAAGCACTTAAGTTTACCCTAAGTGATGTGGGTCATGTTATTTGTGTTTCACATACATGCAAAGAAAATACTGTTTTGCGAGCGTCACTAGATCCATTGAAGGTATCTGTTATACCCAATGCTGTCATATCGAAGGATTTCCGACCAGATGAGAAGAAGGTGTTTCATGGTATGACCAAAAAGAAGAAGAATATTACAATTGTGGTAATTACAAGATTATTCCCTAATAAAGGTGCAGATTTACTCATTGCCATTATACCGAGAATATGTGTAGCTAGACCCGAAGTAAATTTCTTAATAGCGGGAGATGGACCCAAATTCCTTGACTTGGAACAAATGAGAGAAAAATATTTCCTACAAGAAAGAATCACATTAATGGGAGCTGTAAAACATGAAGAGGTGAGAAATGTAATGATACAAGGTGACATATATTTACATCCTTCCTTAACCGAAGCATTTGGAACAGTAATTGTTGAAGCAGCTTCTTGTGGGCTTTATGTAGTTACAACGAAAGTTGGAGGTATCCCTGAAGTTCTACCCAAAGAAATAACTAGTTTTACTGAACCAGAAGAAGATTCACTAGTACAAGCAACCTTAAAAGCAATTGACCGTATTAAATCAAACGAAATTGACACTTCCACTTTCCATAATGTTGTGGCCAAGATGTACAGTTGGAGTGATATAGCAAAGAGAACTGAAAATGTATACAACTCGCTTGATCTTGAACAATTGAATGTACCACTAATCAACAGATTACAAAAATATTATTGCTGCGGTGTCATAGCGGGAAAGTTATATGTATTATGTGTCATAATTGACATCTTTCTTTTTGTAATATTAGAATGGTTGTACCCTTCCAATCATATAGACAAAGCAACAAAATGGCCCAAGAAGAATCGGTCAATTCCATAATTGTTAATAGTTTTAATGCCCATTTACGAAAATAATCGATTTCTTTCCGCCTTGTATTTATCAAATACTTCGTGTAGTTCCAAATGTATGAACAGTGCCGAGGTTTTGTTGGATCGCCATTTTTTTGCATTTGAATTGTCAATCTGGATCGGCTTTGCATGTAGTGCAATATCACGTAAATTCTTGGTCAATGCCTTAAACTGTGATTTTTCCTGCCAGATATTGGACAGTTCATGGCTATCCTCTAGCCAACTATAATCTTCAGACCATTGATTGGTAAAACTTACTTGTACTAGATTCCTCAATCCAACCACCTCTTCCATCAAGGAAACGTTTTTGTTATGAATGTTTTGAGAGTCTAAGTCAGCAAATGTATCTGAAAATTTTAACAAAGCATTCGAATTCTGAAGTATAGTCAACTCTTTCTCTAGATCCTCCTTTTCCTTTTCAATTTGGGAAATCTTCTCTTTATAGCCGTTTGTTTTTAATTTTTGTTCTTCTAATTTGCCAGTTAATTCCGACAAAGATTCAACATTTGATTGTGAAAGTGATTTCATATTCTGTTCTAGCAAATCTTTGTGTAAGTTCAAATCGTTAATTTCAGTATCTTTTTGGATTATGGATGATTTAAGTTTCAGAATCGTAGCTAATAGTTCAGCACTATTGTCTTCAACTGGTATATTCTCAGCTTTTGCTTTCTTGGCTTCATAGATAGATTGACAAGTTTGCTCCTGTTCTGTAAAGTCATACTTCAAACTTTTGGAACTGATAGTTGATGCAAGCGCATACAATGTCTTTTTATCATCCTCTGATAGTATACCGGCATCATTGGTATGAGCAACAACGTCATACAATGTATTCAGCAATTTTCCAATGCTACTCATGATATCAGAATAACTAGGAACTGACATCGTGAAAACAAGCATTTTTTGAGAACCACAGTTGCCAAGTTGTCGTAATTCTCCGCTACTATGAGCCAATGATTTCAAAAGTGCAACTATGGAATCGTCGGTAGAATCAAGTGAATGCTCTAATTTATGAAGAAGCTGGATAGATACTTCAATCTCGAGAAATAATTGAGAAGTAACAAATCGGTAGCAAAGAAAAGTCTCATATTTGAAATTTGGATTGTCCAACTTGAAATCCAATGTTTTGGATATGTCAGAAAGATCAACCAATCTATTTAAAAGACTTAAAATATCTGGATTTACTCCCTCATCAAAGTCATTTTCTTTAACTGTTTGAGAAATTTGATCAATCAAAGATACCATATTCTCCAGGTACTCTTTTATTACCAAAATGACATCTCCTATTTTATCAGAGTCATAGTTATATTCCAAAATCCCTATGATCGAATCTAAATATTCTGCCACCGTGAGTAGAACATATCGGACATAGATCAGTCCAAATGATTCCAGTGTTATTGTTGAGCACAAAACATCAAGATCCAGCTTGATTAGCTTCACTTTGTATATTAAATCAACAATTCCAGGAGTGAAGTCTTCTGGTTTGGGACCATCCATTCTTTGTATTAAGAGGTTATATTTTCCTCGTAAGAGTTTCAATTCAATAGAACTGATATGAGCTTTGATATTTGAATCTTTAATATTTTGCTGCAATCTTTGTATTTGTTTCTGATACTTTCCGATATTATCCTCGTCA
The DNA here is from genome assembly GCA_001655765.1 of Hemisphaericaspora gorwae. Lineage (NCBI taxonomy): Eukaryota > Fungi > Ascomycota > Pichiomycetes > Serinales > Debaryomycetaceae > Hemisphaericaspora > Hemisphaericaspora gorwae. Next base: position 11,345 of record LQMZ01001714.1, read on the forward strand.
TCCTGTTCTTGTTTAAGGGTTAATTCATCTATTTTCTTTTGCATTTCCACTTGATTCTTTTCATACTGGGCTATGGTTGATTTATTCCCATTAATTGCTTCGTGCAAATTGCGTATTTCATTCTTTAATTCTATTTCCGTCTGTTCTTGAAGTTCTCTTTCTAGATCATGAAGTTCACTTCTTTCATCCAATGTTTGTTTCAACGAGTCAATGTTTCTAGTTAGCTCTTCATTCTCAACAGTTAAAGCATCTGTAATTTTTTCTAAATCAGAGAATGCATCAATTCGTTCTTGTAATACCCTAATAGTAGATTGGGATTCCAAAAGTTGTTTTTCCAAATTTGAAATCTTCGTATGATCTATTTGATTCTCCTTCAATTGATTTAGTTCACCACGAAGATTGGATTCTTTTCTCTCGGCTTGTTGTTTAAATAAGTTCAATGCTTCTTCAATTTGCCGATTTCGTATTATCAATCGTGATATATCTTGTTCACTATATTCATCTGGTTCCATAAAACTTATTTCATGCTCTATTTCTTGATTTATTTCCAATTCTTCTTGAACCAAAAGAAGCTCTTGTTTTAGATCGTCATGTTTACTTGTAAGGTCTTTAAGTTGGTCTTCTAGCCTTTCTTTTACCAGCTTCAAATAGTCGTTATCGGTATTTTGCATTTCCAATCTTGCTTCTAGTTTATTTATAGCACTTATCTTCTGTTTCAATTGATCATTTAGATTATGCAATTGATGTTTATATTCAACGCTAGCGCTAGTTATTTGCTGAAGTTTATCTTGTAATTTATCTATAATTTTCCGCAAGTGAGATTCATTGGTACTCACAAATGGTGGTGATAACACTTTATCATCATCATTACCAGAAGCTACCGATTCTCCAGTGGTTCTAGATATCAAATGCTCTTTAACAAATACACCAAAGGTACCATCTGCTTTAGAACAATGGAAATATCGTACACCATCAATCGAACCATCATTTTTTCCTCTATTAGAATCTAATTCAATACCAAACCAAATACCCGGAGCAAATTTAGTTTGTCCTATATATTTAATGACACCATTATCGTTACGAACTATAACCCTATCACCAACCAGAAACAGCATCTCCTCATCCATTAACGATTAATCCAAATCAAATTTAGTCTTTCGTTTTTAAGAAAATTGAATCGTTCTAAATATTCCGCTTTTGATCAAGAAGAAACAAAAATTGAGATTTGCGCGCGTCTTTATTCAAAGAAACACGAAAAAAAAAAGTTTTAATTAAAGAAAGTTGCCTGTTTTTCAGAACTCCACTATTAACTTACACAGCTCATCTACATATAACGAGACATAAATACATACACATACTACATGCAATGTCGTACGCTAGAAAGCAACAATTAGATAATCAATTTAAAATTAATCAACAGGTACCTGGAGGTATCGGAAATGGAGCTGGTGCGGGTGGTGGTCCAGTGTCCAGCGTTTTAGGACAAGTTAGTTCAGCATCAGCTATCAAGAGAAGTACGGCAAATAACAATGGGAACGGAGAGTTGTTGGAGGAACAGAAGCTCGAGATTAAAGAAGCATTTCAACTTTTTGATATGAATGGAGATGGTTATTTAGATTATCATGAAACTAAGGTAGCCTTTAAAGCATTAGGGTTTGAGTTACCAAAACATGAAGTTCTAGATATAATACACGAGTATGATGCCGAAGGTACTAGGTTACTCCTGTATAATAATTTTTTCAACATAGGTACGTAACTTTGAGATCTGTTTTTTTTAGAGAGAAATATTAAATGATTTACTAACACAATCTATATAGTGGGAAGGATGATACTTGACAGAGATCCAGTTGAAGAGATTCGTCGTGCTTTCAAACTATTCGACGAAGACAATGAAGGAGCAATTACCTTCCGGAATTTGAAAAGGATTGCAACTGAATTAGGTGAAAACTTGAGTGAAGAAGAATTGCAAGCTATGATTGACGAATTTGACTTAGATGGTGATGGAAAGATCAGCGAAGAAGAATTTATTAGAATTTGCTCCGAATAGAGTTTCAATTTGTGTTGCGATTGTGGTTCCTAATATTTAAATTTTTTTGTGCTATAAAACTTTTTCATTTCTTTCTTTGATTCTTTATAATACTGTTTATTTTAACCTCTAATGAATTCATTATACTCTGCTGTATAGTATATTTATGTTTCCTGAAACTATCAGTAATGTTTTAATATAATCAGCCATATCGCAAGTGAAGGTCGTGCAAAATGTTCAAATGGTAATGGAAAAAAATTCTCTGTTGAATTTTTCATACAATTTTTTTTTCATTCAAGAGTTAACCTCATAGGTGAATTGGTATATCGTTCAATTACAAAAGATGTGGGCACCATCGAGGAACAGATTCAAAAGGACCGTAGGAAGTTATCCAAAGCATGTTAGGGAATCCTTTGCCAAGAAACTTAGAGGCCCTTCCTTACCTACTTTTGAAGGACAATTCCCTGATCCAGTCTCAAAAAGGGAAAGAAAGACAAATATTGAAGCTGGAATAAGTGCTGGTGATTTAGTATATATTGTGAACGGTCCAAAAAAAGGTACTATTACTGAAGTTATGGATTATAAATCTGATACCAATTCTGTTATTTTGGCTAATATAACTTCCAAGAGGATTCTTCCAAAATCAAAATGGCCAGAAAATAATGCTTCTCATGTTATGGAGTTCCCAGCGTTTGTACCAATAACTAATGTTAGATTGGCAGGTAGGGAAAAGGATGAAAAAGGTAGATTGACTCATATCGTAGCTGAAGAAATTGAGTTTGGTGAAAAATATTATGATGATAGATATAAAATGTGGATACCAAGAAGATATGTTAAACATCATAAAAACATTGAAATTCCATGGCCAAATCCTCCAACAACATTTGAAGATGGTGCATTATCTACTCTTGAGAATGTAGCTTTGGAAAGAACTTATGAATGTCAAACCATAGGAAAACCACCAATACCAAGTGGTGCCTTGGACCAGTTACGTAATCCATACTCTAGATTCAAACAAAGAACTCTTACTAAATTCCATCTTCATAGACTTGATACTCCAGAAATGCCATTGACTATTGAACAAAAGATTTATTTGGCAAGAAAAGAGGAAGAAAAGAAACAACAACAACAAAAGAAATATGAGCCATTGTCAGATGAAGTTCAAGACTTTATTGGTGCTAAGATGGCTGAGCATATGAACAAGATTGAAAACGATGCATTACGTACACACTTGGAAGCATTATCCAAGGTTAAGATTCCTGATTTCCAAAATACCTTGGAAAAAATCCAACAATCTCAATCTCAGTAAATAGAGTTGCTCCTTTTTATTTCATGTATATATACAATTCCCAAAAACGAATAACCACTAATTTTTAAAGTAACTAATATTTAAAAGTGCCTAATGTAGAACATCTAACTATAACTTTTCATAGTCTAATTTACCTTCCAACTTCTTAACATCAGCAACTTTTCTTACTGCCTTCAACATATCATTCTGAAGTATATAATCTCTATCATCTCTAATAGCAAAGAAACCAGCTTCTGTAACTACATTTCTTATATCAGCACCATTGAAACCATCACTCATTTTAACTAAAGCTTCAAAATCAAATTCACCTTGTTTGGAAACTTTTGCTGTATGAATCTTAAAAATCTCTAATCTACCAGCTTCATTCGGTAAACTAATTTCAATTTTTCTATCTAATCTACCTGCTCTCAATAACGCAGGATCTAAAGTATCTGGTCTATTAGTGGCCATAATAATCTTAGTTTGACCCAAACTATCAAACCCATCCATCTGATTTAATAACTCCATCAATGTTCTTTGAATTTCTCTATCGGCTGATGTACCTTCACTAAATCTTCTACCACCAATAGCATCAATTTCATCCATAAAGATAATACATGGTTCATGTTCTTTAGCATATGCAAACATTTCTCTAATTAACCTAGCAGATTCACCAATATACTTATCAACAATGGCAGATGCGGGAGAAAAGATAAAATTAGCACCAATTGTTGCCGCAACTGCTTTTGCTAATAACGTTTTACCAGTACCAGGTGGACCATATAATAACACCCCTTTTGGTGAACTAATACCAACTCTGATGAATAATTCTGGATTTTTCAATGGCAATTCAATAACTTCACGTAATTCTCTGATTTGTTCATTTAACCCACCAATACCATTAAAAGATATTTCCCCAGGTTCAAAAGTAGTCATATTATAAACTAATGGATCAACTTCTCTTGGTAAGATTCTCATGATCGTTAAAGTAGTCATATCTAATGATACTCTAATTCCATTTTTCAATTTACTCTTATTAATAGTATTTCTACACCCAACAATATAACGAGGTCCACTTGAAGCTTTAACTATAAATCTCTCATCATCCAACTGTTTCAAAACTTCCCCAATGATTTGTCCAACTGACTGTAATGCCTTAATATCGTTTTCAGTTTTTTCATAGTCATTTTCTAAATCTCGTATACTAAGTCTAAGTTCTTTCAATCTCGCATCCCATTTTCTATGCTCCAAAAGTTTATCTTTGAATTTAGAAAGGGCTCTTTCTCTTTCTGGATCAACCAGTTGCGATTGACTAGTTGTTTCATTGTTGTCAACGTTGTCAGCATTGTCAGCATTGTCGGCATTTAAAGCAGCCAAAAGGGCATCTTTTTCATCAGCACTCATTGTCGAAAGATATTCTATAATATGTTCAATATATCACCAACCTTGTCAATTGTCCAAAGATATCACTAGTAGTTGTCTTTCTGGTTGATTGATGATACTCAGTGGCAATAAATTTGAGTCTATGTAAAGAGAGAGAAATTTGGCAACACAATTTTTTCGCTCAACCATATTTGATCTAGTTTGCACGACCAGGGAATTGCATCACGTGTATTTAATCACATGTTAGGACCTTCAATATAGGTACAAAGATTCTTACCCTTTGTACGATGAAAGTAGTACATGATGATGGCAAGGTTTATCTTTTTAAATATAATATCTAGGAATAAAACAATGTTCCTTATGAAAAAAACAAATTTTTTGTTGTGTTTACTCTTGGAAGGGTTTAGTGTAAATCGGACTGGTTACTTGTCTCAGTATGAAAAAAAAATCTTTGATGAGATTGATGTATGACAAACCAATCTAAACAGACCTATAACCACGATACAAAGCAGGAAATATCACTATGGAGTTTACAGCTGTTGTGTTTTGTGGAAAAGGAAAGGCATTGTCCCCCTTTTCCGAAGTTCGTTCTACCGGATTACCTAAGGCATTATTGCCAATTGCCAATAGACCAATGATTGAATATGTACTTGATTGGTGTCAACGGGCGTTTTTCCCCAAGGTGATTGTTGTCACATCTGAAGAAGATCAAGAAAGAATAACTGATGTGGTTTCTTCGTACCAGGCTAAGAAGAAATTGGATGATTCTAAGGACTTGAATCAAGTGAGTGAAGGTGGTAATTCCTTTATTGACGATTCGGACTATTCCAGTTCGATTGAAGTAATTGGATTCAATACTGATAATAGTGGTCCTATATTACAACATTTGCATAAGAATGAATTATTTCAACCAGCTCAAAATTTTGTTATTTTACCTTGTGATTTTATTACTGATTTACCTCCACAGGTATTAATTGAAGCTTATAGAAACAAAGAAGACAATGATTTAGGGCTATTAGTACATTATAAAAACCAACTTGATATTGAAGATAAGAAATCCAAGATCTTTCCTAAAAATTATACAATGTATTCCGAAGTTGAAGATGGAAAATGTGATTTACTTGATATTTATCAAAAAGGTGATATTGATTTCCATAAAACATTACAAATTAGAACTCAAATGTGCTGGAGATATCCCAATACAACAATCAGCACCAAATTATTAAACAGTTGTATATTTTTTGGTTCTAATAAAATATTTGAAGTCTTTGAAGAAAATCCTGATAAATTTACTGAATCCTATTTCAGAAGTAGATCAATAACTAAAGTAATTCGTGACTTGGCTAGAAGATCTTGGAAACATTCACAACGGAAAGAAACAGTTGGATTTCTAGTTGTACCTAATCAAGCAACATTCTTCAGAAATAATAATTTACCAGTTCTTATGGAGGCTAATCGTTATTTCATGAAACAGCAAGCATTATCCAAGGGACAAAACCAACAACAACATAGTCAAGGTAAGGATAAAGTCGTGGCCCATATTGGTCTTGATTCTCTCGTGGGCTCTGGTACTACATTAGGTGAAAAGACTAATGTCAAAAGAAGTGTTGTCGGAGATGAATGTGTAATTGGTAAACGTGTCAAGTTAACCGGCTGTCTTGTGTTGAATAATGTTACTATTGAAGATGATGTACAATTAGAAAACTGTATTATAGGACATGATGCTATCATACATTCTAAATGTAAATTGGTTAATTGTAATGTTGAATCAACTAATGAAGTTGCTAAGGGCACTCAATCTAAGGGTGATAATTTATTATGTTTGACATTAGAAGGATTAGTTGCACATGAATCTAGTGCAATTTATGAATCACTGAGTGAGGAAGACGAATCTGAAGAAGAAACAGATAGCGAGTTTGAAGATTATGATGATGAATATACTGGAAATGATGATGGGTTGTTTGCTTATTAGACGGTGAGTTTTTTATACCCTCTCTTTATAGAATTAATCAATATAATAAATTATAAAAATGTGTATCAATTGGACCTACA
>LQMZ01001716.1:0-17369 GCA_001655765.1 Hemisphaericaspora gorwae
TAGATAGCATATTTTGTGGATATATCGGAGTTCCACTTCGAAATTAGATTTTTGATTTCATTCATCCGCTTCTCATTTCTTTTGTTGAGACAGGTTGATATTATTTTTGTTCTAATCCTTGCTTTTCTTTTTTTTAATTAATTGCCAATTGCCAACAGCACATTTCTTTTTTCTCTCTAATATTAATTTTTTTGCACAACAAATTTTTTGCAACTATCAAAATGTTGGCAATTTAATCTGTAAAAATCTCCTTAATCTGTAAAAATTCATGTAACCTGTAAAATACTTTGATCTCGGAGATTTTTGAATTGTATGCGAACCCAACGGTTTTACAATTTAGAGGCGTTTTTAGCCGTTAGAATTTTACAGATTACTCTATTACCCATCAAAAATTTATAAAAAATATTTTATACACACCTTTATATCTACATACAAATCTCTTCAAGATAAGTTGTCCAAAAACTTTTTACTTTCTTCTTTTCTTATCATCACTGGTTTATTTATTAGACTTCCATACTTTATACACTATTACCAAGATGAAGCCAGAAATCGAACAAGAATTATCCCACACTTTGTTAACCGAATTGTTGGCTTACCAATTCGCTTCTCCAGTTAGATGGATTGAAACCCAAGATGTCTTTTTAAAGCAACACAATACTGAAAGAGTTGTTGAAATTGGTCCATCTCCAACTTTAGCTGGTATGGCTTCAAGAACCATCAAAGCCAAGTATGAATCTTATGATGCCGCCTTATCTTTACAACGTCAAGTCTTATGTTACTCCAAGGATGCTAAGGAAATTTATTACACTCCAGATCCAGCTGACATTGCTCCAAAGGAAACTGCTGCACCAGCTGCCACCGAATCAAGTCCATCTCCAGCCGCCGCTGCTGCACCAACCCCAGTTGCTGCCGCACCAGCCCCAGCCGCTTCTGCAGGTCCAGCCGATGCTATTCCGGATGAACCAGTTAAAGCTTCTTTATTATTACATGTCTTAGTTGCCCAAAAATTAAAGAAACCATTAGATGCAGTTCCAATGTCCAAGGCTATTAAAGATTTAGTTAATGGTAAATCCACTGTTCAAAACGAAATTCTTGGTGACTTGGGTAAAGAATTTGGTTCTACTCCTGAAAAACCAGAAGATACTCCATTAGAAGAATTAGCAGAACAATTCCAAGATACTTTTAATGGACAGTTAGGTAAGACTTCTACTTCATTGATTGGTAGATTGATGTCCTCTAAGATGCCTGGTGGTTTCTCAATCACTATCGCCAGAAAATATTTAGAAACAAGATACGGTTTAGGTTCTGGTAGACAAGACGCTGTTTTATTAGTTGCTTTATGTAACGAACCAGCCAACAGATTGGGTTCTGAAGGGGATGCTAAGGCCTTCTTAGACTCTTGTGCTACTAAATATGCTTCTACTGCTGGTATTTCATTATCTTCCGCTGCTGCCGCTGGTGGTGCCGCTGGAGGTGCCGGAGGTGCTGTCGTTGACAGCGCCGCTTTAGATGCTTTGACTGCTGAAAACAAGAAGGTTGCTAGACAACAATTAGAAGTCTTAGCCAGATACTTACAAGTAGACTTGAACAAGGGTGCTAAGTCTTTCATCAAGGAAAAGGAAGCTTCTGCTGTTTTACAAAAGGAGTTAGACTTATGGGAAGCTGAACATGGTGAATTCTATGCCAACGGTATCAAACCAACTTTCTCTCCATTGAAATCAAGAACATACGATTCATACTGGAATTGGGCTAGACAAGATGTTTTATCCATGTACTTTGATATTATTTTCGGCAAGTTAACTTCAATTGACAGAGAAACCATTAACCAATGTATTCAAATTATGAACAGAGCAAACCCAACTTTAATCAAGTTTATGCAATACCACATTGATCATTGTCCAGAAAACAAGGGTGAAACCTACAAGTTAGCCAAGAGACTTGGTCAGCAATTGATCGATAACTGTAAGCAAGTTATGACCGAAAATCCAGTTTACAAAGACGTTTCTAGAATTACCGGTCCAAAGACTACTGTTTGTGCTAAGGGTAACATCATCTACGAAGAAGCTAACAAGGACTCCGTTAGAAAGTTCGAACAATATGTTTACGAAATGGCTCAAGGTGGTAAGATGACCAGAATTGAACAACCAACTATTCAAGAAGATTTAGCTAGAGTTTACAAAGCTATCAGCAAGCAAGCCACCGTGTCTAATAAGTTAGAATTACAAAAGGTTTATGATCAATTAGTTAAAGTTGTTGAATCTTCCACTGAAATTGAAACTCAACAATTCACCAAGGATATTTTGCAATCATCTAGTGAACCTACTTCCGAGGATGAATTATCTACTGCTTCTAGCGACGACGAGGATGAAATTGCATCTTTACCTGATAGGACTTCAATCTTGCAACCAGTATCTTCTACTGTTCCATCCCATACTATTCCATTCTTACATATTCAAAAGAAGACCAAATCTGGTTGGGAATATGACCGTAAATTATCAGCCCTTTACTTGGATGGTTTAGAATCTGCCGCTGTTAATGGTTTGACTTTCAAGGATAAATATGTTTTAGTTACAGGTGCTGGTGTCGGTTCCATTGGTGCTGAAATCTTACAAGGTTTAATTGCTGGTGGTGCCAAGGTTATTGTTACCACTTCTAGATTCTCCAAGAAGGTTACTGAATACTATCAAACTATGTATTCTAGATATGGTGCTACAGGATCCATTTTAACTGTTGTCCCTTTCAACCAAGGTTCTAAACAAGATGTCGAATCATTAGTCCAATACATTTATGATGAACCTAAGAAGGGTGGTTTAGGTTGGGATTTGGATGCAATTATTCCTTTCGCAGCTATTCCAGAAAATGGTAACGGTATTGATAACATTGATTCAAAATCCGAATTTGCTCATAGAATTATGTTAACCAACCTTTTGAGATTACTAGGTGCTGTCAAAGCCAGAAAAACTTCTGACACCAGACCAGCTCAATGTATTTTACCATTGTCTCCAAACCATGGTACTTTCGGTTTCGATGGTTTATACTCCGAATCCAAGATTTCCTTGGAAACTTTGTTCAACAGATGGTACTCTGAAGATTGGGGAACTAAATTAACTATTTGTGGTGCCATCATCGGTTGGACCAGAGGTACTGGTTTAATGAGTGGAAACAACATTATCGCTGAAGGTATTGAAAAGTTAGGTGTTAGAACTTTCTCTCAAAAGGAAATGGCATTCAACATTTTAGGTTTATTAACTCCAGAAATTGTCCAATTTTGTCAAGAAGAACCAGTTATGGCCGACTTGAATGGTGGATTACAATTCATTGAAAATTTGAAGGAATTTACTTCTAAATTGAGAACCGACTTGACCGAAACTGCAGATATTAGAAGGGCTGTCTCTATTGAAACTGCCATTGAGCAAAAGGTTGTCAATGGTGACAATGTTGATGCTAATTACTCTAAGGTCACTGTTCAACCAAGAGCTAATATGAAGTTTGATTTCCCAACTTTGAAGACATATGCTGAAATCAAAGAAAAGGCTCCAGAATTGGAAGGTATGTTAGACTTGGAAAATGTTATTGTTGTTACTGGTTTCGCAGAAGTTGGTCCATGGGGTAACTCTAGAACTAGATGGGAAATGGAAGCCTATGGTGAATTCTCATTGGAAGGTGCTATTGAAATGGCTTGGATCATGGGTATGATTAAATACCACAATGGTAACTTGAAGGGTAAGCCATACGCCGGTTGGGTTGATGCTAAGACTCAAACCCCAGTTGATGACAAGGAAATCAAGGCCAAATACGAAGAAGAAATCTTAGAACATACTGGTATTAGATTGATTGAACCAGAATTATTCCACGGTTATGATCCAAAGAAGAAGCAAATGATCCAAGAAGTTGTTATCCAACATGATTTAGAAGCATTTGAATGCTCCAAGGAAACTGCTGAACAGTACAAGCATGAACATGGTGACAAGTGTGAAATCTTTGAAATTGAAGATAGTGGTGAATACACTGTTAGAATCTTAAAGGGTGCTACTTTGTTTGTTCCAAAGGCCTTAAGATTCGATAGATTAGTTGCTGGTCAAATTCCAACTGGTTGGAATGCTCGTACTTACGGTATTCCAGAAGATACTATTAACCAAGTTGATCCTATTACCTTGTATGTTTTAGTTGCCACAATTGAAGCCTTATTGTCTGCTGGTATCACTGATCCATACGAATTTTACAAATATGTTCATGTTTCTGAAGTTGGTAATTGTTCTGGTTCTGGTATGGGTGGTGTTTCTGCCTTAAGAGGTATGTTCAAGGACAGATATGCTGACAGACCAGTCCAAAATGATATCTTACAAGAATCTTTCATCAACACCATGGCTGCTTGGGTTAACATGTTGTTATTATCCTCATCTGGTCCAATTAAGACTCCAGTTGGTGCTTGTGCTACTGCTGTTGAATCCGTTGATATCGGTATTGAAACTATTTTATCGGGTAAGGCCAAGATTGTTATTGTTGGTGGTTACGATGACTTCCAAGAAGAAGGTTCTTATGAATTCGCTAACATGAATGCTACTTCAAATGCCATCAAGGAATTTGATCACGGTAGAACTCCAAAGGAAATGTCCAGACCAACTACCACCACTAGAAACGGTTTCATGGAAGCCCAAGGTTCTGGTATTCAAGTTATTATGACTGCTGACTTAGCAATTAAGATGGGTGTTCCAATTCATGCTGTCTTAGCCATGTCTGCTACAGCCACCGACAAGATTGGTAGATCCGTTCCTGCTCCAGGTAAGGGTATTTTAACTACTGCTAGAGAACACCACGGTGACTTGAAATACCCATCTCCATTATTGAACATCAAGTACAGAAAGAGACAATTATCCAAGAGATTAGAACAAATTTCTGCTTGGGAAGAAGCCGAAATTAACTACTTACAAGATGAAGCCGAGTTGGTCAAGGAAGAATATGGTGCCGAGTTCTCCAGTTCCGATTTCTTAAGGGAAAGAACTGAAGAAATTTTCCGTGAATCAAAGAGACAGGTTTCTGATGCTAAGAAACAATGGGGTAACCAATTCTACAAGTCTGATCCAAGAATTGCACCATTAAGAGGTGCTTTAGCTACCTTCAACTTGACCATTGATGATCTTGGTGTTGCTTCTTTCCACGGTACTTCTACAGTCGCTAACGATAAGAATGAATCTGCTACTATTAACAGTATGATGAAACATTTGGGTAGATCTGAAGGTAACCCTGTCTTTGGTGTCTTCCAAAAGTACTTGACTGGTCATCCAAAGGGTGCCGCTGGTGCTTGGATGTTGAATGGTGCTATCCAAATCTTAGAAACTGGTCTTGTCCCAGGTAATAGAAACGCTGATAACGTTGATAAAGTCTTGGAACAATTTGAGTATGTTTTATACCCATCTAGATCTATCCAAACTGATGGTATTAAGGCTGTTTCCGTTACTTCCTTTGGTTTTGGTCAAAAGGGTGCTCAAGCTATTGTTGTTCACCCAGATTACTTATATGCTGTATTGGACCAAGATACATATGAAGCTTATGCCGCTAAGGTTTCTTCTAGAAATAAGAAGACTTACCGTTACATGCACAACGCTATTACTAGAAACACTATGTTCGTTGCTAAGGATAAAGCTCCTTATGCTGATGAATTAGAACAACCAGTCTATTTGGATCCATTGGCCCGTGTTGAAGACTCCAAGAAACAATTGGTTTTCACAAACAAAGGTGTCCAATCCAACAAGTCTTATGTTAGCGAAATTTCTGATAAGACTTCCAAAGCTTTATCTTCATTAAACAAGTCTTCTAGAGGGGTTGGAGTAGATGTTGAATTACTTGCTGCTATCAATTTAGAAAATGAAACCTTCATTGAAAGAAACTTTACTGCTGCTGAACGTGAATACTGTGGTAAGTCTGCTTCTCCACAAGCTTCTTTCACTGGTACTTGGTCCGCCAAAGAAGCCGTCTTTAAGGCTCTTGGAGTCCCTTCCAAGGGAGCTGGTGCTAGTTTAGTTGATATTGAAATTGTTCGTGATTCTAACGGTGCTCCAAAAGTCGTTTTAAATGGTCAAGCTAAGACAGCTGCAACAAAGGCTGGTGTCAAGAACGTTAGTGTCTCTATTTCTCACGATGACTTTCAAGCTACTGCCGTCGCTTTAAGTGAATTTTAGTTACAATTAAGTATTTTCTAAAGCAGTGATATATGTATAGAAATTTATAAAGTGTTTATATGAATAAATTAGTAAATTGTTTTGAGTGTTTTTGTGAGTACAATTTTGAAGTTCTATTTTTGTAGAATTGTCTCAGATGTTTGTTGCTGTGTTTGATAGTAAAAGAACATTGATAGACAAATAGCAAAAAAATAAATAAATTCGCGGTTGAGAGGGGATTCCCTTCCACGGTGGAAAAAAAAGTCGACAAGTTGTCAATTTTCTGGCCATACAAAGCACATTTTCGAAGTACTCAAACGATTCAATTAACTACAACCCGGCTTTTTCATTGATCTTTATCGAATTACAAAGGACATACATTATAATAGAGAAGAGAGATATCAAAGATAGATAGATAGGATGTCGGATCAAGATGCACATGAAGTTCCACTACAAAATGCGTCGGAGGATCTGAAGATAGAACAACCTGTGGAAGATAATAAATTGAATGACAATAACGAAGGCAACCATATTGAATCCCTTAATGGTGACAGTCAATCGAATTATAGGAACTCAAATCAAGAAACTGTAGAATTGACTGAAATCGAGGCACCTGAATCACTGACGGATGATCCAATCGCTCAAAATGAAGAAGAAGAAGTCTCAGATAATTTAGAAACAGAAGAACAGGTACTTGCAGAATCTACTACTGCGGAAGAGCTGATTGATTCACCAGAAACCCCAACCATTATTACCGAAGACACTGCACCTACATCAACTTCAACCATTCCAGAGGTAACAGTGAGTTCTACAGCATCCAATTTAAACAGTGAAATCTCGCTGCCAGTAACATCATCTGATCATACACGTCAGGTTTCCATAGTTTCAATGGCATCTGCAAATGCAACGCTTGACAATGCCAAAATCTTTAAAAACACCTTTGAGATGATTATTGAATCAAAGGAGGCAAAGAAACATGAAGAGTTCAGGAATGGTATCCAAAGGGCTCTTGATTCATTAAACGATATCGAGTCCAGAAACGCATATGTAATATTTGACGCCTTGAAGGCATGCTGTGAAACATCCAGTACAGATATTAAGTCAAAAGCTGTCGACTTGTTTGCGAAATTATTTGACTATGCACAATTTGATGACAGTAAGGACAAAGCGAAATTGACTGATGATTCGGTTGACGTGATATCGTCATGCTTTGAAGGAGAAGGAACAGATCCAGAATTAGAATTGCAAGTCGTACGTGCATTAATGCATAGTATTCTTTTAATGCCCTGTCACGGTGCATCATTATTGAAAGCTGTCAGACAGATCTACAATGTCTTTATCTTTTCGTTAACTGGAAGAAATCAAGCCGTAGCACAAGGTATTTTGACACAAGTAATTGGGGCTATTTTTCAAAGGGTAGAAGAATCAGAGACCATGAATAAGAAATCCAGTAAATCAAACAGTGCTGTGAGGTTATCTATGACTTCTTTTAGTAAAGAAGAGTTGGATTTACCAAGTGATAGTGTGAATGTATCGCAAGAAAAGTTGACTTTGAAACGATTGGAAAATATGAATGATTCGACCATCGACAGCGAACGAGTCCACGAAGCAAGCAGGGCAACAGATGGCGATGAAGACTTGGCTGTCAAGGATGCATTTTTGGTATTCAGAGCTATGTGTAAACTATCAGTAAAGTCATTGGATTCCACATCTGTAGATATGAGATCTCATTCGGTCAGATCCAAATTATTGTCATTACATCTTATTCATACAATATTAAAGGAACATATCCAAGTTTTCTTGAGTCATGATGTTGTTATTTTATCTTCAAATTCAAATGAACAGATACGCCTAATCAATGCCGTCAGGCAATATATCAATTTAGCACTTTCTAAGAACGCTGCTTCACCTTTAGCTCCTGTCTTCGAGATTTCCTTAGAAATTTTTTGGTTAATTATTTCCAATTTGAGATCTGAATTTAAGAGGGAAATACCAGTCTTTTGGGATGAAATTTATTTCCCTGTAGCAGAAATGAAATCTTCCAGTGCCCATCAGAAGAGATATTTGTTATCAATTATTGAAAGATTATGCAATGACTCAAGGTGCATTATTGAATTTTATTTGAACTACGATTGTGATAGCTCCATGCCTAATGTCTGCGAAAAAGTTATAGATTACTTAACGAAACTTTCATTGTTACGCGTTGATACAACCCCACAACAGAAGCAAGCGTTCCGTGACAATAGAAGAAGCGGAATTTCAGTTTATGATGTTAGTAAAATTGCAAATTTAACAAGTAATACTATGGCTTCTAAACCGCCTGAACCGGAGATTTATACCCAGTTCCCACTAGAATATGCCATGAAGATGACCTCGATTCGTTGTTCCGTTGCATTCTTGCGTTCATTATATTCTTGGGCACAGAAAGGTTTAAATATCAACCCTGGAAACTTAAAACTGCCTCCAATGGGCAGTACAAATGCATCAGCATTGTCACTTTCCAGGAATAGATCAAATTCCAATAACACATCGATAAGCAGAAATGAATCTTTTGTGAACAATATAGGCGAGTTATCTGGCGAATCTGATGATCCTGGACAGTTTGAAACACAGAAGCAGAGAAAGAAAGCATTTTTGGAAGGTATTAGACAATTCAACCAAAAGGCCAAAAAGGGATTGAAATACTTTTTGGAAAATGGTTTCCTTGCATCTGAAGATCCTAGGGATATTGCAGTGTTTCTTTTGGAAAATGATGGACTCGACAAACAAGTGATTGGGGAATATCTTGGAGAAGGGGAGGAAAAGAATATATCAATAATGCACGCTTTTGTAGATGAGCTTGAGTTTGAAAACGCTGAGTTTGTGGATGCCATGAGGATGTTTTTGCAGTCTTTCAGATTACCAGGAGAGGCACAGAAGATTGATAGATTTATGTTGAAGTTCGCAGAAAGATACGTTTTGGGAAATCCTCAAATATTTTCAAATGCCGATGCAGCTTATGTTTTGGCTTATTCGGTGATCATGTTGAATACTGATCAACACTCTCCACAAATTAAGAACAGAATGACCGTGGACAACTTTGTGTTAAATAACTCAGGAATTGATGATGGAAAAGACTTGCCACGCGAATTCTTGGAGAAAATATTCGAGGAAATTCAGCACAATGAGATCAAGTTACAATCAGAGCAGCACGCGGCTTTATTGGCAGGCCAGATCTCTGTCATGCAGCCATCACAAAGCGTTGGATTTTTTGGAGGTCGGGATCTTAACCGTGAAGCATATATCCATGCATCGAAAGAAATGACCACTAAAGCTGAAAAATTGGTTAGAAACTTAGGTAAGAGAATCAGAAGCGATGACGTTGATGGCGTTTTCTATGCTGCAACAAGTATTTTACATGTGAAATCAATTTTTGATACATTGTGGATGTCGATTTTAGCTGCTCTAACACCACCTTTTAAAGAATATGATGAAGAAGATGTCAATAAAGCTTGTTTGGAAGGTATTAAGTTGGCAATTCGAATTGCTTGTATGTTTGGTTTAGATGATGCCAGAACCTCGTTTGTTCGTGCATTGGTACAATTTCAGAATCTAAATAATTACGAGGAAATGAAACCGAAGAACGTGGATGCGATTTACATCATGTTGGAATTAGCTGTATTAGAAGGTGATCATCTTGGACATTCTTGGCTCGAAATTTTGTTTTCAACTTCTCAATTGGAAAGATTACAATTAATTGCACAAGGAGTAGACCAAGGTTCTATTCCAGATGTTTCTACTGCAAAGTTGGTGAACAAACATTCTGTAGAAGCCAATGCCAGAACCAGCACCAGTTTTTTCAGTCTGTTTACTTATCAGACACCTTCGCAGTCGGCGTCTAGCAAGTTTCATAATCAACATTTGAGTCCAGAAGTGGCGGAATTGTTGACAAAGACTGATTTAGAGGTAGCAATCGATAGAATCTATACAAATAGTGCTAATTTATCCGGTGAAAGTATTGTGTCCTTCGTCAAAGCACTTTCGGAAGTAGCAAAAGAAGAGATTGATTCTTCAGGTCAAAGTACAAACCCGAGAACATATTCCTTGCAAAAGGTTGTTGATATCTGTTACTATAATATGAATCGTATTCGTCTAGAATGGTCCCATCTTTGGGCCATCATGGGAGAAACATTCAATGTTGTTGGGTGTCACACAAATCCGGCGATTCTGTTTTTCGCATTAGATTCGTTAAGACAATTATCCATGCGATTCTTGGAAATTGACGAATTAGCCCATTTCAAGTTTCAAAAGGAATTCCTTAAACCATTTGAGTATGTCATAATTCACAATGATTCGTTGGAAGTTAAGGACATGGTGTTAGAATGTATCAACAACATGATTTTGGCCAGGGCAGAACAAATTAAGTCGGGGTGGAAGACCATATTTGGAGTATGTACAGCAACAGCAAAACAGAATAAGGAATCTTTAGTTATGAAAGCTTATAGAATGGCGAATTGGATAAATAAGGAATATATCGAAGAAGTTAAACGACAAGACTCATTTTCGGATTTAGTAGTCTGTTTCACTGAATTGACCAAGAATGAAAAATTCCAAAGAATTAGCTTGTTATCGTTAGATGTGTTGCTGAGATTGATTCACGAAATCGCACAACTGAGTTTGCTAAGTGGAACTAGTGAAGAACCTAAAGATAATTCACCAGAAGCTAAACATGAACGGAATGAGCATTTGGTAAAATTGTGGTTTCCGGTCCTTTTCGCGTTCCACGATATTATTATGACAGGAGAAGAATTAGAGGTGAGATCTCGTGCATTGAACAGCATGTTCAATGTTTTGTTGCAATACGGTCAGTATTTTGAATTAGAATTTTGGGATATGATTTGCCACAAATTGCTTTTCCCTATTTTTTCAGTTTTGAGTAAGCATTGGGAGTTGAGCTTAGATGATACAACCGACAAGTTATCGGTCTGGTTATCAACCACATTAATTCAAGCATTAAAGAGTATGATTTCATTGTTCACTCATTATTTTGCGGCATTGAGTCGTTTGTTAGATGGTTATTTGGAGTTGATTGTTTCATGTATTTGTCAAGAGAATGATACTATTGCAAGAATAGGGCGTGATTGCTTAACTACGTTACTTCTTGATAACGCGGAAAATTTTGAGGACGAACATTGGGGTTTAATAACTGACGCATTTAGCAATTTGTTTGTATTAACCACTGCTACTGAATTATTCACCTCTGACCCACTTAGAAGCAGGCGAGTAGAAGATGCTGATATTGGAGCTGCCACTGAACCGGATGAATCTCCAGATGATCACAAAGTAGAAGATCCCGACAGCCAACTGAACAAATCAAGAGATAAAGCATCCATCGTCGTTAAAAGTGTTTTACAATTGTTACTTATCCAAACCACATCCGAATTGTTTGAAAATGACGTGTTCTATGAGTCCATCCCGTATGATTATTTAATGAAAATGGCTAAACTTTTACATAGCAGTTATGGATTTGCAAAGAAATTTAACGATGATTATGATTTAAGAGTTCGTCTTTGGAATACTGGTATTATTGAGCGTCTTCCAAATTTGTTGAAACAAGAGTCATCGTCGGCTGCAGTTTTTATAAATGTTATGTTTAGGATGTATTGCGACGAGGACAAAGTTTCTCCACCTGACAAGGAAGAGATTATGAGTTATATAATCCCGCTATGTACAACTATCATGGAAAGATACTCGGATTTTGATGAGACCAATCAACAAAGAAATATTACCACCTGGAAGCCAGTGATTGTGGAGATTTATCAAGGTTATGTTGAACTCGACGACGAAGACTTTACCAAATATACTCCCGTTATGTATGCGTTGACATTGAATTTATTTTCGAAGAGTTTATCGGCCGAATTGCGTTTAGCAATACGCGCATTTTTATCAAGAGTGGGTGAAGAATTTGTTAAAGTTCCAGAAGGTGAGACTAGATAGGTCGACCCTAGTCGATTTTTTACATTGGCAATTGATGTAATTTTAGTTTATTATATAGAATGTTTGCAATTTATTATTAAATTTGATTTTTGTTTGAAGCTTAATACCGAAATTTACTTAATAGGTATGTAGTTTACTCGTAAACCCTTTAAATTTCAATCTAGAAGTTTGGGTTTTCGCACTCCCTGCCTTTTTTTTGTTGAAGTTTTGTTGGTCAGCTAAAAATTTTTCAAGTCAAGAGAAAATCGTTTCATCCCTTTTTGCCCCAAACTTGACCAAAGAGTTATATAGACCATCTAAAACAAGTGAAGAAATGTCTTTTCAAAACAAAGTAAGTAATAATTAACCATTGATATAGAAAAAGAGGCTCAATTGGTTGTTTATGTTCCGAATATTTGCGCATAATTGAAAAAGCCATTTTGCAATGCTCCACAAATTTCAACTACACTCCATTTTCTTGTCAAGATTCTTTTAATATGTCACACCCAATATTTGTACTCCGACTATTCTAAAATAGGGCTTATTCATAAAGCAATATGGCATAAAAGAACCTTCAATGCAATTGAGTAATTGGTAATAAAATTTGTAATGCTACTGCATTTGCATGTGCTCGCCGAAACCTACGGTACCGATATTTTTCTATTCAAGTCACCAATTGTACTTGTTTAAATACTAACATACCATGTTAGAACTTATACGACTTATTAGGTAACGATATTGAAGACGAGGCTTCTATTGCCGCCGCTGCCGCCGCTGCTTTACCACCAAAGGTTGTCGTCAAGAAGGCTACTAGTTCCAGAAAGAGTGATGCTGCCCCAAGTTCTGCTGATCCATCCAAGGCCAAAAAGAAGACCAAGTCTACTACCGGTAACGATGCCGCTTTCAAGTCCAAGAATGATAACAGAGATGTTGATGGTCCAGCCTCCACCGCAACCAAACATACCAAGAAGCCATTCGACCGTCACTCAAGAACTGGTAAGGTTGACTCCAAGAAGAAGTTTAAACAAGGTTGGGGTGACAACGATAACAGACAATTAGAAGGTGAAGTCGAAGGAGCTCAAGATGCTCAAGCTGAATTGGAAGCTGAATCCGGCGAAGAAGCCGCAGAACCAGCTGCCCCACAAAAGACTTTCCAAGAATACATGGCGGAAATGCAAGCTAAACAACAAGAATTAGACGGATCCAAGACACTTAGAAACGCCAATGAAGGTGCCGAAGATAAATGGACTGCTGAAGAAAAGATCGAAAAGCACCAGGAAGCTTTCTTCGCTTCTACTGCTTCTAAGAAGACCAAGACCAAGGCTCACAAGGAAAAGGTTTTCTTGGATGTCGAAGCAACTTTCTCTGATGAACAAGCTCAATCTAACAGAGGTGGTGCTAGAGGTGGCGCCAGAGGTGGTGCCAGAGGTGGTGCTAGAGGTGGTTCAAGAGGCGCTAGAGGCGGTGCCAGAGGTAGCAGAGGAAAGGAAACTTCCGGAAAACCAGAAGAATTTGAACAAAAATTCCCATCTTTATAAGTCTAGTTTGAGTCCACCGTGAACTTCATATATCATATCTTATTATATAAGGTTCCAAGTAGTTACTTTTGAAAAAATGATTTCTTAATTTTCCCTTTTTAACAGACATATTTTGATAGAAAGGGACGCAAATATTTACAATTTATATAACAATTAAAAATTATCTAAATTGAATAGTTTTGTTAAAAAAAGAACGATTGATGAATATACAAGTATATCGCATATCCCAGTTTATTGGTTCTTCTTTGTAAAGCTCATTTGACGAAACCATTTCTTCTGTACATCCCCACGTAGTTCATTTAATCTCAAAGTATTTTTTTTCTTTCCTAAAATCAATGTATAAATTAACTATATAATTAAATATCCGCCTGCCACCCAAAACAAAACAAAAATCATGTGCACCCCCGAGACACCCCACCTTGCTTTGATTTTGGATAGTTCTATAAACGACAAACTGAAACATAGAAGATCAAGCAGCAATTGAATAGCAAAATGGAGAGATTGAGAATGAGGGATAGAGCTCTTGATTTTGTTACTCTGGCAATTGAAAAGGGAAACAATTTAGCCGAATCACGCCCTGCTAGCAAACGTGCACTAGCAGCAGGAACTGCGTCTACCTTGATGGAGATAGGCTTAGAACAATTTAACAAAAGGAAGGATTCAGGAGAACTCACGGAAGAACAGATTTCTCAAATAGAGTCGATTGAAATATCTGCCGAAAACGTAAAAGAGAAGAAATCAAGGCATTTTACTGATAGATTTATTGAAAGGATTATTCAAACATCACTTCCTCCAGAGATTGCTGAAGATAAGACCAAAGAGACAAACCTGAACGATGACACCCAACAAGGAGTCTCTGTTATGATATTGACAAATAATTTCAGAAAACTTGCTGGGAAGTTGACTAGTTATTTTGTTTTACAATATGGCATCATTCATATTTTTACTTGGAAACGACCAACAAAAACCTTAAGTGTACTTGTCTTGTATACATCGATGTGTTTATGGCCTCATCTTGTGTTGGCATATCCTTTGATGTTTATTTTGTTAGGGATACTTATCCCAGGGTATGTTTATAGACATCCCATGAGGAGACCTGATCTAATTAAAGTACAGGACCGAGGCCTATCAATCTGGAATTTTCTAAACGGTGATGAGACGAGTATAGTAAACGAATTTATTGATGATGATTACAACCCTGACGACTCAAGTTCCTTGTTTTCCGATGCAGATGCCATTTCAGCGATCTCAGAAACACCAAGCGAGTATACATTTACTTCTTCAGATGATATCAAGGAGCCGAAGAAAGGAAGAAGTTCGCAAACGGCGTTATTTTCAAATTTGAAAGAAGTTCAAAAGCTAACCACAGATATTTTATTAGGAATTGACCAAGCAGAGACTCTTTACTACGAAAAAGGTGGGTTCAAAGATGAACGATTATCCACTTTTATTTTCTATGGTGTATTGGCTGCTACATTTGTTGTTCTTTTCCTTGGTCAATATATTCCGTGGAGGTTCATTTTTATACAAACTGGGTGGGCTATATTACTTGCATGTCATCCAAGAGCAAGTAAGTACTTGAAAGAGATGCAAAAAATTGACGTCAGCCCAAAGCACCAAAATTCCTCTCCGAAAGATGTATCAGAGAAACAAAAGTTTGATCGCGATGATATTATAGTTGACGATTCACCCGAGATCCGAATGGTAGAAATATTTGAGTTGCAATCAAGAACATCGTTCCAAAGAGATTGGTCTTTTTATAGGTACACTATAGGTATCTATGGTAAGAATGATAAACGGAGAATCAGTAAAAAAAGACCACATGGAGTGGAACATTTGTCTCGAGTATTACCTCCCCACGATTGGATGTTTGATTTCGGGTTGGTAAATAAATGGAAAATAGATTTCAATCCTGAACGTTTCTTACAGGACAGAGAGATTGATTCAGACTTATTTGTGATAAAAGATGATGAGAATCAAGGTTGGATATATGACAATTTGACCGAAATTGATCTCCAGGAAGTGGATGTACAGTTCAGAAGAAGAAGATTATTCAGAGAATGTGTTAGATATGGACGTTCCCATCGTGCTCCAGATAGTAGTTAGACTTAGATAAAAGCAAAATAATTCATTCTTTATTCTTCTGTCCCCGGCATTCCAAAGAAAAGTAACCTATAACATGGAGAGTCCGTGTCTGTAAAATGATTATAATTGTTGGCAATTGCCGAACCGCAATTGAAGCAAAAGCTTGTATTGCATTCTGAACATTTCATTTTATTGCAACCTTCTGTTTTCTCGATTACAGCACCACAGCCTGGACACTCAATCACATCCGTCCCTTCCTTTAGCAATTGTTGAAATAGTTTATCCATATTATACTCATCAATAGCACGAAGTATTCTGTTTCGTCCATATTTGGCATTCAAAGTTTTCTTTTCATATGAATCCGAAGGTAAGAGAGGATATGTTTCAAGATCCTCAACAGGAATTCCCAGATATTTATCATCCTCACTAACTTTTTGACAGATTTTGAATCTGGCATGATAAGATTTTCTGCAATCGTTGCAAAATGCATATTGACATTTTTGACATACAACCAATCTTTCACTAAGGTCTTCACGAAAGATGGCTTCGTCACACCCAATCCTTGGGCACTTGACGAGTCGATTAGGTAACAATCGTCCTACTACTTCAAACTGAGACTTCTTATAGAGAGCCAAATATCGTTTGACTAGTTCGTTCGCTTTTTCTAGCGATACTTTGGTCTTGAACACCGCAGTCAACATGTTGATCAGAACTGGTGGTTGCAATATACTAGCGACAATGTCCTTGACCTTCTTATCACTAAAGGTCCAAGTTTCCAATTTGGCGAAATCGTCTCTAGATTTTACAAATTTCTTCGTGCAATCGAAATCCGGACAATGGACTTTCTCAATAGTGCCTGATTCAATAATTGTTGAGAAATATTCATAGAGACAATTGTTGCAAAACACATGATGACATTCATCAAATTCCAGACATTCTTTACCTTTGAAATCATTTTGACATATGTCACATGAAAAAGTAGTTTTCTCAAATTCAAGGTTTTTAACATGTTTATCACATTCTATAAGGTGGTAATATCTATCAAAATCGTCAACAATTACAATTGCTTTCCCAAAGAGCTCCAAAAGATTGTTTTGAGTTTGATCAAGTAAATAGTCTATTAAGTAGAAAACTACCTGGTCTTTAAATTCTGGCCAGATTGAGTTTAAATGTTCAATCATTTGTGAAATGTGTTTTGTTTCCAAGGATTTTGATGAAAGCGATATCGAAGGGGGGTTATTCAAAGGGTATCCATCGGGTAATTCAAAATCTAATCTTATAGGAGCCAAATTTTCCACAACACTAGAAGCTACTGCCAAAGGTTCACCAGGAACATTGGTTGATTGAAATAGTCTTAAGTCTATGCCGTCTTCAAATTTTATTGGGATTTCAATAGTTCCATGAAGTGATGAGTAATCAATATCTGCGTCAGGATAGATTAGCTTACATGACTGCAATTCTTGAACCCTTAAATCATCAGAAAATTCCGAATCTATATCATTTTCTGGTTCCGATAAACTAATTTTCATCATCTCATTCCACGATGGGAAATAGTATGGGAGATAACGGAGTTGTGAATTTGCTAGATTTACATTTTATGATACTCGCATAAAGTTTATAGTGAACAGTAAAA
>LQMZ01001724.1:4562-14778 GCA_001655765.1 Hemisphaericaspora gorwae
TCAAAAGAAATTTATCCCCTACACAAATCATATTTACTTAAATCATTACTGTTGTGTAGTTCCTACAAAACGTCCAATCTATACAAGTTTATTAGGGTTCATGTAAGCAAATGTCAAATAGGAAGTATGACTTTTGATTTCAGACTCTACTTTTGTGACATTTCTCCATTCAAATTGTTCATCACCTTCCTTCACACGGATCCCTTTACCAAATGGATTAAAACTCCTTCCAGTATTTTGCTGCTTTCTAGGTGGTTCTGGAGTGGTTTCGGTAGTGGAGACATCATCTGAGGTTTCTTCTAGTTCTCTCTTGTCTCCCACGTTAACATTTCTTAATTTTTCTATGCCTTGAGATTTACGTTTGTGGATATCCTTCAATCTCTTGACTACATCATTGACATCCTTAACCATATCCTTTCTTGCTTCCCATCTTTTTCCGGCAACTTCTACCATTTCTATACTTGTCCAACCTTCATCTTCTAAAGCTTTAACTGCCTTTTCTACCTGTTCGATGCAAGGGGAGAAACAACAGATTCCCACTTGTCTTTTTGAAGAGATGACCGCTTTAAGATGTGGAATTGCTTCCCAGGGAGATGGTAAATCCAAGAAAACCATGTCACCATCGATATTCCCATCAGGAGAAAAACTTTCTGGTATGTTGTCAATCTCAAACCCGTTCCCGCACACGTCACGATGAGTAATTAATGTATTTTGAACCAACTCATGTTCTTCCAATTCTTTCTTAGCTTCTAAGAATCTAGGCTCATGAAATTCATAAGTAAATACTCTGCCTTCGAATCCAACTGTTCTTGCAAACGAATGAGTGAAAGACGCTGAACCAGTACCTGCTTCTATAATCCTTGAACCAGGACCCACTCTCAATCTTTGCATGATGTATGAGGAATCTGGAGTATACACAATCTGGGTTCTATGAGGTAATGAAAGCGTCCACAATTCAGGAGTTGGATGAAGCAAATGTATAAAACCATACCCTCTGGCACCCGCCATTTGTTCACCATACCTCATCCCTATCATTTTATCATGTTCAAAGTGACCATACCTTGTGTTTAAAACTTGACCTTTGGTTACATTGATTGGTTTGGAAGTTCCTCTGCTTATAAAGGCAAGAACTAGGTCCCCTTCTTCTATATGATCTTTATATTTGTAGAATGACATTTGAGTGTTTGCTCTAGTATGGTTTGAAATGTTTGAAAAATTCAATTTTTTTTTTCATCGCGAGTTTCTGGCGGGCTCATCCCCATCACTAAAACTATATAGCTCCTTCAAGAAACAGGATATCAAATTGGAAATCCAATCCCTGCTCTCAAATAGTATTGACTAGTTAGAGGTTGGCCTGATGCTAACTTGACTGGTCGAGTAATTATTTTACGTTCTGGTAACAAAGCATGGGAATAGAGAACGCATTCCAACAAGCCATATTGGAGAACAAGTTACAAACTTCTCGAATTTCTATCGTCACTCGGTTTAAAACAAATTCTCAGTTTAGAAGCATAAGGTATCACAATATGCTAGAATAGACAAAGCAGGCCAGCAATCTCTGAGATTTGACCATAATTGCCTACAATTTTTCCCAGTTTCCTTTATTAAAAAATCGACTTCGACTTTTCAAATACTTAGGTATTTACTATGAATTCCGAATATATATGAGTTCCATACCATATACAAACAAGAGAGGTAATGTTTGTCACTTATCGAAGTCGATGAAGGCGAGCCTTCAAACTCTTGCTCTAAGAAGGTCGTGCAACACATTTTTTTCTAGTGCTGAAACTCTCCCATAAAATTTTTCGTTCTCTGGGCTCCTTACCAACCCACAACTAACATCACAACCCTATGATCAGGATTCCAAGACTTTATATAAATTTCACCACATCAATATTATAGAAAGACAAATATAAAATAAACATGTCTAGTGCTTCACCTTCTCCACAACCGCAATCTCAACAAATCCAACAACAACAACAAAGTCAACAACAAAGGGACCCAGTGGCCCCAAATGTCGAGGATTTATACTTGGAATCCTATGCTTTCACGACTGCTGCTGCAATTGTTGGTTCTGTTGATAGAAAGATATTTGTCCTTCTAAGAGATGGAAGAAATTTATTTGGAATATTGAGGACATTTGATCAATTTGCTAATTTGGTTTTACAAGATACATTTGAAAGAATTTATGTGAATGAAGAAGGACTGGAAGTTCCGGTTAAGTTTGGTGAAGTATACCGAGGTATATTTATGGTTAGAGGTGAGAATGTGGTAATGATGGGAGAATTAGATATTGACAGAGAAGATGATCATTTAGACCAATTACAACAAATTCCTTTTGAACAAGCAGAACAAGAAATGAAGGTAAAACATTCTGAGATGGTCAAGCATGAAAAATTAAAGAGCAAGAAGATGTTATCCAAAGGATTAATACATGACTTTGTGAAATCTGATTTGTATTAAACAGAAGGAGATGTAAGTGGGAGGATTTATTTCAGTTCGGGCATCTTGTATGATTCTTTCTAGTTATATCATGACATTATTATATGTTGTAACATTTTTAGTTAACGAAAAGCAGATATAGAGAAGATTTTCTTGTACAAATAGTAATGTAGTTCATTTCTCGTTCATGCTGCTATTTGAAATATTTACTTCCTAAAGAAATTCTCTACAACTTATTAACCTTTGCTCTGTTTGTTTCAAAAGTAGCAAAAAACTTATCAACTTGATCGAATTTTTTAGCTTCGTTTCTAGCCAATTGGGCCAAGTGAGCTTCATCCGGACCATCTGCAATTCTTAAGGTTCTGTTATGAGCATACATACGAGCCAATTCAGTATCTTGAGAGACACCTTCGGCACCGTATACTTGAATACCCCAGTCAAGAATATCGGAGATGGTTCTTGGAGTTTCAATCTTAGCCATAGCGATTTCTTTTTGAGCAACCTTAGCATTGGAAATATCAATCTTGTGGGCAGCATTCAAGACTAACAAGAGACATCTTTCAATGTCAATTCTGCTTTGAGCATATCTGTTAAGGAAGCTTTCTTTCTTCTTCATTGGCTGGCCGAAGATCACTCTATTGTTGGCACGTTGAGCAATTCTCAATAAGGCAAACTCACCAACACCAATAGCTCTCATACAGTGGTGAATCCTACCTGGTCCTAAACGAGATTGAATCAATTCGAAACCTCTACCTACACCAGCTAAAACAGAATTGGCCATTTCATCGCCTGGCACTTCATAGTCAATAAATTCAATTTCGCAATGACCATGAGGAGCATCATCATAACCAATAACATGCAATGGTCTAATCAATTTGGCCTTTCCAGAGGCCAATGCTCTCTTTGCATCAAGAACCAAGACAGTGTGATTATTGTAAGGGCTCTTGCTGTCATCAGCGGTCTTACACATAATTAACCAAACAGCACATCTTGGATCACCAGCACCAGAGGCAAACCATTTAAGTCCGTTGATAACGTAATTACCTCTAGAGTTTTTAACTGCACTTGTAGAAATATTCAAAGCATTTGACGAGGAGGTACCCTTTTCAGTCATCAAGAAAGCTGATCTAATTTCACCATTTAACAAGGGTTGCAAATATTTTCTCTTGTGGTATGGGTTACCATATTTGGCTAAAAGTTCCATGTTTCCAGTATCTGGAGCGGCAGTATTTGTTGCTTCCGGAGCAGTAGCGGATCTTCCTAAATATCTAGCCATGAGCCCATATTCCAAGTTCGTAAACTGTGGACCTTCTTCATAGTGCTTGGATAAGAACATATTCCATAAGCCAAGTTCTCTAGCCTTTTGTTTCAATTTTTCCATAACGGCTGGAGTACTAGCCCATCTTTTAGCTGGGTCAGTGGAGAGCTGATCGTGGTAGATCTTATCGGCAGGAAGACAATAGTTGTGAACAAAATCTTTGGTCTTTTGAATGGCTTCAAGACCCCTTGGGGAAACTTTTTCGAGGAAAATTGCTGGGATATCGTCTTTAACTGACATTTTGCGTTGAAAATTGACTGTGTTAAATTAAAATAAAATTCGGGGCAAAGAAATCTTGTGAAAATTGTTGTTTATTTATACCCCAAGAGACCGTGGAGCTGACCCCCACATTCATAAAGCCGGTTTGCAGAGTGGAAAATCTTAAATTTATCCGCCCATTTTTACAGATTGAGAACTATTTTACATTTTGATTTTTTACAGTTTCCATGTTTACAGTTTGGTTCAAAGAAGGTATTCACTTTTTTTTCACAACGAAATTTTGCCTTCCAGGAGAGTTGAAAGAGAGGATCTAGTCATTTTGAGAGAACTACATATAGATCCTAACCACTCCAGTCGTAACAATGGAAATTGAATCAGACATACCAAAGATACCTGACCACAAGTTGTCAGAACAACAATTCCTCTTAACTAATACGAATGTATCACAAGGTGAACGTCAGACCATTATAAATGAAATGATTGAAACCATCAAGAAGGACAATTTGGCACCTTATTATAAATATTTACAATCTGAGGTTGTCGGTTTCCCCTTTGATGAATCATTATATCAACAAATGGCATTGAAAAATGAGACAGACCTTGCAGAATTGAAACAAAAGATCAAAGAAGCCGAAGATGAAGAAGAGACTGAATTAGATGTGGTATCAACCACTGTGAAGTTAGCTGAATATTATACTAGAATTATTGATAGAAAGAATGCGACTGAGACATTTAAGAAAGTTTTGGAATTGAGTTCTGGAACTGGTAATAAGATTGATCATTTGTTGACCTTAGCTAGAATTGATTTCTTCTTCAATGATTTCCCTCAGGTTGCTAAGCATTTGGATCAAATAAAGAATTTGATTGAAAAGGGAGGTGATTGGGAACGCCGTAATAGATTCAAAGCTTACAATGGGATCTATTTGTTGGCAACCAGAAATTTTAGTGAAGCGGCCAAATTGTTGATTGATTCGTTGGCTACTTTCACATCAACTGAGCTTTGCTCATATGAACAAATTGCACATTATGCTATAGTTGCTGGTGTAATTTCTCTTGATAGAGTGGATTTGAAGGAAAAAGTTATTGATTCACCGGAAATTTTATCAATTTATTCTTCAGCTCCGGAATTAGAACCTTTGTTGAATTTAACTAACTCCTTATACACCTGCCAATATAATTACTTTTTCCAATATCTTTTGGAAACATACGACAAGTTGCTATTATCAAACAAATATTTATACAAACATGCCAATTATTTCGTAAGAGAAATGAGATGTAAGGCATATGGTCAATTATTGGAAAGTTACAAATCTTTGTCAATCAAATCTATGGCACAAAACTTCAATATTACTGAAGAGTTCTTAGATCAAGATTTATGTAAATTCATTCCCAATAAGAAATTGAATTGTACTATCGATAAAGTGAATGGTATTATTGAAACTAATAGGCCCGATAACAAAAACAGTCAATACCATTTATTAATCAAGCAAGGTGATAACCTATTAACCAAATTGCAAAAGTATGGAGCGGCAGTCAAGTTGAGTGGAGCTGAAAGAGTTGGCTAGATAGTTGTTGTAGAAGCTTTCTTGTATAGCAGATGTAAATGAATGGGTAAAATTAAACATTGCACGACCACCATGTTTTCTTTGTCTAGAAAATTTTTCTCTGTGATAAACTTCGAACTTTCTTGTGACATCAAAGCATCATTCCAACTCCCCGATCTCTATGGGATTGTATTACTCTTATAGACATAATCAATCAGCCAAATTTTCTCCATTACAGTTAATTAAAACAAGCAGTTAGAAATACGTCCCGAAAAAAAAGTAGATTGCATTTATAATTTACCTATCCAATTTATCAAACCTTAACATACATAAATTTGTTTACGATGCCACCGCAAATTAACTCTACGATCCTCTATGTTGGACTGCTTCCCTTTGACTGGGATGAAGAAACTGTTAAATCTGTTGTCTGTGGATCAGGGAACGTTGTAGATGTTAGATTAGGATTTGATTACGCTGGTAAGAATAAAGGATTTTGTTTTGTTGAATATCAAACCGTACGTGATGCCCAAAGAGCACTCCCGTTGCTCAACCAGGTCACTGTCTTTCATAATAATCATCCTAAGAAACTAAGGATAGAATCGTCGAAGGAGGGCTTTCAAAAGGGTTCCATGCCACCTTCTGAACAAAGACCAGTCTTGCAATTGAACAGAAACAGATTGCCTGACAATGTAAGATTGCCTCAAGAAATGCAAAGATTCGACCCAGGAAATAGAATCAATTCCCCAATTCCAAATACAATATCGTTCAACAATCAATTGAATCCTCGTGCGCCAATCCCAGCAGGGCCAACTCAACAAATGCCTCCAAAACTAGCAAATGCTACAAAGACTCTACCACAACCACACAGTTTACCTTTCGCGATCACTGATAAGATTAACGACACTTTGAGTAAGATACCTCCTGCTCAATTAATTGAGATGATATCAAACTTGAAGAATATGTTGAACGGACCAGAGGCACACCGTGCCAGCGAAATATTTCAAATGTCACCGAATTTGGCAGCTTCTGCAGCCCAAGCATTGCTATTAATGGGCTTTATAGATAGCGATGTCATCAGTGAGTCCATGAAGTCGGCATCCTCTACACCTCAACCAATGAATACACCATCAGTACAAACTCAACCGACCGCCAATTCTTTCAACCAACCCACGTTTCATGCTCCACCCCCTCCTTCGACAATGTATTCAAATCCTTACGGTATGCCATTTCCTCCATCACACCAACAACAACAGCAACAGCCAGCATCGTTGCCACAGCAACCCGTTTCCAAATGGCCAAATTTGCCAATTGAAACACAACGTAAGTTAATGGCCATACCTCCTGATCAAGCAGAATTGATGGCCCAGGTGTTGTCTTTACCTTCTGATCAAATTAGATCACTACCACTAGACAAACAAGAAATGGTAAAAAGTTTAAGAGCCCAGTATTTGTAGTTTATCATTGTATAGAATAATGTATTACATAACATAAGTACAGTGATGTAGATTTTGGATTTGAGCCGCATAGCATTTGTTAAGATCAGTGGGTGTCCAAAAAAAATCCAAGAAAAGTACCGATCATCCAGTAAACCTTCACTGACACTAACAGAATAATTCAAAGATGGATCCCATGTCATTTTTGGGAACAGCTGTTATAGATTTAGATTCGACTGATGGTCTGACCAATGCCGGGGATTTTGGGGTCTGGTTTAGAGATATATTGGATCGCGCCTTGACGGCTAACGGAATTCGTCACAAGGGAAAACTGGCCTCGGACGAAGCTATAGCAAGTTTAGTTAAAGTTGATTTGAGTGAACTACCTGATAAAGATTGTCCGATATGCTTTGAGCCATATGAAGTAAAACCAGCAAAGGTGAAAGAGAACCAAAAGAATGATGATCTGAAGTATGTGTTTCCTAAACAAGAATACGATCAGCGGATTTCTGAAGAAGACTTATTTCTTCAGGAGAGGTGTCAACATGGCATACATATAGAATCGAAGAAGGACTCCACTAGATTCTGTGATCCATCCTTGTTCTTTCCGACTGACACTGGAGGTCAGCTTTACAGTCGTTTCCCCCAGCGTAATTTATCTACTTTAGAAAAAGTCACCATAGAAGATCAATTTCTAGAATATGAAGACCGAGAGAAAACCAAAAGGGACAAAGAGGAACGCATTGAAGAATTCAAAAAAGAGGGCCATGTTGCGGTAAAAATGCCTGAATGCAATCATATATTTGGAATGTCTTGTATTGTGGAATGGTTGAAGTCGAATGTCAGTTGTCCATTGTGTAGAAAGGAAGTCGATTCGAAAGATGATAGCCCAGCAATCAAAAGAGAAACGAGATTGAATCAGAACACAATGAGCAACTTCAATAATCGCGATGACGTGCTAACTCACATTAGAGAACATTCCACTGACGTTTTTAACCCTTTCAGACGACCTTACAATCCATCAATTACCCCGGTCACTGATTCCTACATGCCGCAGGAATGGGTGACCCCTGCAACTCAATCAAGGATAGAATCTAGAGATCCGGAAATTGTTTTGCCTAGAAGATTTCCGTTTGCCGAGCCATTGACGTTCACAAGAGCAATTCCAGTCCCACGATTTTCGCGAAGATCAAACTCAAACACTATGACGCAACAACAGCAAACCCCTGGAACTGCGTCGAGCAATGCATCAGGTACACGTCGAGTTAATTTTTCTCCACATACGACTAACATAGATGATTTGCATGATGAGTCGAGTGGTAGTGAGAGCGGGAGCAGTGCTACAACTAGTACGAACACTAGCCCTCCTACCACGGAAGGAAATGGGAGAACAAATACGCTACTGTTTATACAGCGGTTGCATAACAGACTACTGGGAAGTAGAGTTGGACTGGAAGAACATAGAGGGGGGCCTGATAGATCAAGGCGTGGTAGTAGCAATGCTTCCGGTAGAAGACATCCCTACTCTAGACAACCTTCTGACGATTAGATGATCTCTTTAGTTTTTAAGGAACGATTACGGCTTTTTTATAGAATGTCTATTTATATCTTTATGCATAGCAATATATGAAGTCTTCTCAGTAGAATTTTTTTGCTCTGATTATGATGTAATTATTAAGATTGCTATTTCATTTCTATAGTTGCCACCAGTTTATATGGGCTTTTTGTTTTTGTTGCGAATCCAGAAAGAATATAAATGAAAAGCAAGATGTGCAAGTTGAATAAAGAAATGAACTGGAGTATCATAGCAAATTGTTACAATTCATTATGATCCATCAAACTATTATCAAAAACGTAGCTAGATCCTCAATAAAATCTTTAAGAGTTCCGCTTTGTGCTTCCTCGTATAGATCTTATTCAGTTGTTGATACAACTAAAGATTTGTTGAACAAAGCAAACAAGAAGGTTCATGAAGGTGCAGAAGCAGTCAATTTAAAAACAGGAAAGATTTTAGCAGATGGCATTGAAGCAACTGAAAACGTTGTTAATTCAGTAAAAGATGTTCCACATAAAGCAAGTATCAAGGCAGATCGAGCTGCATCTGATGTTGCTCGTGAGGTTCTGGATTTGGCTGAAGGTTCCACTCCCCAAGAAAAACTTTATAAAATGAAGATTGCTTCTAAGTCGGCTGCGCAAGGGGCGAAAGAAAAGATGAACGAAAGTGCAAAATCGACTGGAGCTAAGGTTAGTGAAACTTCTGATTGGGCTCAAGAAGCAATTGATCCAATAAAAGACAGGGCCGAAGAATTTTCCGAAGAGATTAAAAATAAGGCTTCAAATGTGACTGATACAGTAAAGTCAAAAGCCAGTAAAGCTGCCCAAAACGTCGGTAAGGTGCTTGAAGAAAACAAACCTAAGGTAAACCAATATACTCAAAAACCCAAGGAAAACTTCAAGGGTTATGAAAGCTTGAAGGATAAAGGTGCAAAGGTTGAAGGAGAACAGAACAGGCCTGATGATGGGTTATAATTGAGTATTCATATATAATACTTTTCGTAGTGTTGATTTTTTAATATAACATCTTAGTTTCTTCTTTGAGTCTAGTTCAAAACTCTGCTTGTCTGGCCTTTTTTTCGGAACCAATCGGTTTCGCAGCCATTCAGTTTATTTTGAAATGATGATGTACGCTTTGTCTACGAACAAAGGAAATCCAATCCTCAATTGATAGTCAGGCCATAATTTGTAGCGGCCCGATTATACAAATGTTTAATACAAAGTTAGATTACTCTTATGTATTAAAAAATGATCGGTCGCAATGTCCTTTGTTCAAACGGGAAGATGCTTAAGGTTATGGGATATAATTGGAATTCTTTTCTCATTGTCTTGGTCTCTTGATCAACCATCATACTATGTGTTTACTAGGAATTCACCGGTCGAGGTTTTCATGAATCTCTTTCTTTGTATTGGAACATTTATATTTCCAGTATGGATAATTTAGCTAATTCCCCTCTTGTGTTTTTTGAGTTTCTCTGTGAACAATCGTTCTCGTGACTGTATATGTAAGCTATTCATCTTGAAACCAATATGTAAAAACCGAGTATTCTGATCTAAGTAACTAGAGAAACTTCATCTGAATTTGAAATCCCGCTCTTCCCTTTCAATTGAAAAATCAGTGATTACCAAATCTTAGGTCCGAGAAAAATAATTTTCTTACTAATTGTCTAATGTTGCTTTTTGATTCGTTATTTGCAGCCCCCCCT
>LQMZ01001759.1:10635-22442 GCA_001655765.1 Hemisphaericaspora gorwae
GAGGAAAATTCGAATTGTAGATTGGATAAAAGTTTGCTGACGAATGCTTGCAATTTCTCTTTAATGGTTGACAATTCAGCTGACTTAAGTTCATGATACGAAATAACTCGAAGAAGAATTTGAAAGATAGACAAATTGAATTCGTTGATTTCCGGACCTAAAGACTCCAAATCTTTCATTGAACGAATATATCTAGTCTTATCTCTTTTAAGCAAAGTATTCAAAAGATCAATGGAATCCTCTTCACTTAATTTTGCAAATAGTTCTTCAAATGTGGTTTTGGGATCGTTAATTAAAGCCTGATTAACATAACTCAAGACAGAACAGCTGTAGATAGTCATCAACTCACATGCCAAAACCGGGCCATTCAACAATCCCTTCAGAACAATTTTCATAAAATTAGCGGATGATTTCTCTTTATAATTCAGTCGCCAGATAGACAAAAGCAAGAATTTACTGCTTGAAAACTTCTCGTTTTCATCTTCTTCCTGTCCGAAAATAATATCATATATTAGCAGTCGAAGATCAAACTCCGCCAACTGTCTTTGGGTAAGGGCAACCAAATCACTAATTCTTAAGACCTCGTAAGCAATTAAACTTTTCAAAAATAAGTTTCTCCTTGCTGCATCTTCAGAAGATTTTATTAAGTTGATACAATACTCATGAATGGTTTGATAAAAAACGGTCAATCCTTCGGATTTAAGCGCGACTCGCGAACTAACTAGGATCTTAATCAACATGCTTTCATGATCTTGCGAAATATTGCCTAAACTCTTGTACAAATAATCCAATTGAGCCACAACCGAGCCTTGAAGTGGTAGCTCCTGTATATCCAATCCCAAGGAGCCGATGGTCTCATTAAGTTCATCATCATCCAAACGTGATCGGGGATTGTTCCGAAGCATTTCCAAATCATTTCTAAAATCAGATGAAGTATATTTGTCAGTGTTTCGAGTAATATGACTACTTGCAGTGTCCATAGTATTTATCTTCATAGGGGAATCTAAAGCTTCTTTCTCAAAAATCGAGTCTAACATGTTCAGCTTCACAATGCTTGATCTCGAAGGAACGCTTGAAGAATCATAATCTTTTTCGATCACATTGTCAATAAAATTCCAAACTTGATTGAATTTAAAATAATCATATTCTCGAGAACTCAAATCTTTATAATTTTGAATAATTAGTTTGAATAAATCATACCCTGTAACCTCATTAGGATTCCCAGCAAGCGATTTTATTAACTTAAAATGATGCATTATCAACCTGGCAATAAAATATAAAGAATCAAGATAAAAAATAACCGTACCACCTTCATTCTTGAGAATTGTTTTTACAACAATTTTGAAAAAGACAGTAAGGTTGTCACATCTCGAAAAGAATTGGTACAAATTGGAAATAACAATTGGGTCAAAATGAATCAATTTCGGCGAGTCGATCAAAGTAGTTCTTAATTCGTTTGTTAGCCAATTCACCAACAAGAATTTTAATCCCACATTTAATGACTTGAAATAACTCAAACTATTTTCAAGATTTCCATCAAACTTATTACTTACTAACTTATCAATAATCTCGGACTGAAGGATTTCCTGACCGGAATCAAATTTACTCTTAAAATTGAATCCATCATGTGTCCACTTCTTCAAGATGCTATCGCATTGTTTGTTATTCAACACCGGCAAATTTTGTAAGATATCTAGATGAGTCTTTACAATTTCTGGGAAATTATGAAAGTCTTGTTCAGTTCCTGGAGCTAAAAAGAAAATACCAGATGCAATCAATTTTCTCAAATAGGAGGCTATAGTGATCACCTTCAATTGATACAATTCATTAATTAACACATAAAGGTTGTATTTCAGACTGTGGAAACTTTCCGAATCAGCAATCTTATATATTGTCTCAAGTATTTCTGTTTCGAACTCAGCACGGACACTAGCATTAGGCTTTCCTTGCAAACCCCCAAGAACATTTTTCTTCAAAAAATTGCAAACAATTAGAATATTTTCACTGGACAGCTTGTTGTTTCTATAAGGAGTTATACACCAAAACAATACAAGACGTAGATTTTTTCTCCAACAAGGACAGCCCTTTCTTGGATTATTTAAAATTGGCGGCTTCAACAAACCGGCAATTTCGTCGTTGAGCCTAAGTTTATCCAAACAATTCAATATATGCAATATGTCATCGGAGTTTCTGTTTATGAACGTGTCTGCTTCATCAAATTCATTCGGACTTGGTGATGTAAACGCTTTCGTAGTAGAATAATTTGAAAATGAACCAGCTGGTCCATCGCTTTCTTTTGGATGATTTTTTGAAAGGTTGATATGTTTCATATTTAAGATCAAACTTTCATTTCTATATTTAATAAGCTCAAGTTGCTTGAGAATTTCTTCTTGCTCCTTTTGAGACTTAGATTCCCCTTCTTCTAGCAAAATTTTGAATAAAGAGCTTTGGATCAATATCCAGTAATTGGGTATGATGAAAACGTTCGTATTATATTTGAACAAATATACGATTGTATCAGAAATTGAATTCAAAATGTTCTGCTTCAAGTCTTCAGGCAATGAAAGTCGGTTTTGTCCTTTAGATGTATGGCTTGATATCCTACTTATAAATAAATAATTCAACAACAATACTTCACTAAGCTCTTTACATAAAAAATCCACATTTATCAAGTCCTTCCAAAATACTTTTATCAAGGTCATGGAAACTAGTCGCTGACCATAATTGATGTCTAGTTCGCTTATCCACGTTTCATCCACCCTTTCATCAGTTTCGTTCCTAGATAGAAGTTCTTTGACATGCTTGGGCTCCAATGTTAATCCATCCTTCATACGTCGAAGCACTAAAGAAAGAAAGAAAGTTTTATCGAGCAAGTTTTCGACATACAATGATTGGATATAGATCAATAAATAGTTAAATTTCTTCATATACTGATCCTTCTTATCCTCCGTACTTATATGAAGCATTTCTTTCGAAAACTTGCAAATGTAATCAGAAACCTGTTGAGTCCATTCTTGTAACCAATGTATTTCAAACTTCTCTGGAGTATTATATTCAGTTGATTGCGGCACTGGTCCACTTACCGAAGTTCTCGCTTGATGTTTTCGTCTTAAAGCTATCAATTCTCCAAACAATACACACTTTGTGAACCAAATAGCCCTATTCAAAGGAACATTTCTTGCACAAACAGAATCAATCAATACTTTATTTCTAATACCATGGGGAATCTTTTCACCAATTTTTCGAAGCGGAACATCACGATCAGCCAATTCCTTTAACCAAGATTCTTTTTTGGATGCAGTTAGAGTTACTCTAGGAGGAATTCTGAAATTATTTGACTCATGTTTGACTTTATTTATGACTTCATTTCTTGTCTTAAATGCATTTGCAAGATGTTGAGACAACTCTCTCAATACATTATTACAATTATCAGTTGATGAAAAGACAGTTGCCTGTATTAAGTTTCTCGCTGAATAGTATTCGTTGGCAACTTGTGGAGCCTCAAAGTAGCCTTTATTTAAATAGGAAGAATTGTTCAATTTTTGATGTTCTTGTTCTTGTCTATCTCCGGAAATTTGAGTGTGATCTTTCCAAGGATTAAAGTCTGGATATGCTACTTCTATATTTCGAGGTTGTTTATTATTAGGAGTATCTGGATGAAAATCATTTTCATTCAATGGATACAAGCCTTCCAACGGCTTATCCATCAGATATTTCAAACCAAGCAATTCATCCTTGGCTGAATTCGCGTACGTTGATCGCCCATGAGAGGACAATAAAGTATTTCTGTTCCTTGGTTTTGACATAATATGCAATGGGAATCTGTTCTACTTTTGGTTACTTTATAGTGTCCTTATCATCGATAAAATCTCGTAGTTTTCAAATCTCCAGGATGAAGCTTTTTTTGGGCAAGTTTCTCTCTCTCGGAAATAAAACCCAAAAAACTTTCTGACAAAAAACAAATCTTATACTTTACATCTTTACATATCAAACTATAAAAATATCTTACAACTATGAAATGTCTACCAATCATCCTCGTCCTCTTCTTCTTCTTCACTGTCATCTCTAGTTGCCCCTTGTCGCTTTCTTAATGCATCAGCCAACGAACCTGCCAACGTGGTTTCTTCAGTCTTCTTAGCCTTCAATGCATCTGCTAAACTGGTACCTAAGCTTCCATCCACAGTAGTTGCTTGTGTAGTAGTTGTGACATATGAACTATTAGCACTATTATCATTTGACGTGGCAGCAACTGTGATAGCAGAAACCGTAGCTTGTTGTGATTGCACTGCGGCAGGTGGTGGTGGTGGTGGAGGAGGCGTCTTTCCACCTAAATCACTTGGTGGGGCACATTCTTGTAAATAATCAATAGGTGACCATCCTTCTTTAGTTTCATCTAAAGTCTTAGTCAAACCCCACTTTCCGTTAATACTAGAAACATAATAAATAGTATCCTTAACTAATGGAATAGAACCAGCAACAGAACCGTCGTAATCGAACATCGCCTTATAAGTTGGAAATTTGGGTTTAGATAAAGCTGGAGGAGGTGGAGGAGGAGCAGTCTTCCTAGTTGGTGGTACCGGAGCAGTTTTCTTGACAGGTCTGGAAGGCGCCACAGGTCTGGAAGGCGCCACAGGTCTTGAAGGTTGCACTTGTGACTGAGGACTAGATCTTTGTGTTTGTTGGGCTTGTCCGTATGCTGCCTGGGCAGCAGCTGCAGCTGTAGATTGCATGGTTGGTGCCGGTGGTGGAGCCTTTCTTTGTGTTTGAGACCTTGCGGGCAGAACTGCCGGTTGATTATATTGCTGAGATTGGGGTTGCACAGCGGTAGCTTGTTGAATTGGAGTTTGATAGACCGGAGCTTGTCTTTGATAGTTGGCTTGTGGTTGAATGCTGAATGCTGGTGTAGCAGAAGTCTTTCTTGTTCCTCTATTGTAGTATTTGTTATAATCAACCCTTGACGAAATTGCTCTTGGTCTCTTGGGATTCTTACTGTTGGCAGGCAACCCCTGTCTAACATGTACTGTACCCGATTTATAATGATCACCATAAACAGGAATATCAGCACCTGACCCGATTTCAAATTTAATAACGTGAAATTTGCCAGGTTTCTTCTGATATTGTACAGTTGGACCAATATTGATTGTCAATCCTGGATTAAGTTTCTTCAATTGGGTTATTAATTCAGTCTTGAAATCCAAGTTTATAAACACATCGTGTGTTGTTGGAGTATTTGAATGCAAGGAAATCGCAAGCCAATTGTCTTGATAAGTAGATAAACCAACGTAATTAATACTACTAATAGGGATAGTAAATTCTTTTTGTAATTGCAATCTCTTTTCTACCAAGGTCTCAGCCACAACATATAAAGAAGTTTTGGTTAACACGAAAACTCGAGGCAATTTCTTTGATGATCTACCAAATTTAGAAAGCAAAATATCTCCTTTGGCTGAGAATACGACCGACTCGTTAATTCCAGATTGACTGGTGATAAACTTACCATACCCGCTTTTGAAATTACAACCCAAGTAATCTCCCATAAATGCACGCGATCCCAAGATAGACATCCTTCTACGCTCCTTCCTACCTTGTAATAATCCATTCCCATAATCACGTAATTGTTCGAATTGATTACCATGCTTTTTGATTCTCCAAGCTTGTTGAATTGTCTTTGCGGCATCTTCTTTTCTCTTAACATACCGTCTCCACGCACGTTGAATCCTAGCTGCCATATTGTGCCAGTACTTATCTCTCATATCTTCTAAAGCAAATAATGTTTCGGGAGTTTTAATGAAAACCTTAGTGGTACCTAACTGATATTCAGTATTTGGAATATGACAAGATCTTAAAATTTCCTTGACCGCAGAAATATCATCACCTCTCCAGATATAATCACCAGCATAACCAGTTGCCGG
Source organism: Hemisphaericaspora gorwae (assembly GCA_001655765.1). NCBI lineage: Eukaryota > Fungi > Ascomycota > Pichiomycetes > Serinales > Debaryomycetaceae > Hemisphaericaspora > Hemisphaericaspora gorwae. The sequence continues at coordinate 16,548 of LQMZ01001759.1, forward strand.
AGACAATAAATAGAATCGTTGAACAAATCTTTCAAAAGTTGAACGATATGCAAACCCAGCTCTTCTAATACGAACGTTTTCTTTCAAACCCAAATACTTAACTTGATGTAAGACCTGGGTATTATCATAATCATGAGGTTTTTTATTTTGATTTGGTTTAATGGTTCTAATATATGAAGGTGAACATTGAGACAAGGTATCCATTAACAAATTTGCACTTTTTTTAATCTTGTCACTTGCAGTTTCAAGTCTCTTTTTAGAATCGGTCAAAGCTGCCAATAAGGCAGGAGGAAATAATACTTGGGTGACAAAAGAATTAGATGACGTACCCAATAATTCCAAAAGATCACGTAACACGGCATCTTTATTCTTATCGGTCATACCAGCGACATCATAAGTGACATCACCTGCATAATGTTTAATGATGAATTTACCTTTTCGATCTTCAAAGTGACGGTTACTTGCGCCGACCATGCTTAATCTTTGGGCAAAGACTTGGTCAGCAGCATTAGAATCAGCATGTGCGGTCTTGATAGAATCATTCAATGCAGCAAATAAACCTGGCTGTGGTCTCGTTGCTTCAATCAAATCACAAACAACTTTATTATTAAAATAATCGATTGGGGTCCATTTAATTTGTTCTTGAACATATTCATCTTGTTCTGCCTTTAAAGTTAATTGAATGAAGATTTGCTGTAATTTTTCATTAACATAATTAATACAAACCTGTTCAAAAGAATTATGTTCAAAAATTTCGAAACCATAAATATCAAGAATACCAATTGATTTTGATGATTGCTGTTGATTTCCTTTTAGTGAAATGTTTACTCTTTCCACAATCCATTCGAAAAGGTTATTATATATTCCTTTAGCAAGGGCATCTCTAACAGATGTAGCTTGCACGATGTTCAAAGGAACATGATAAGTTGAACCACGTTTAGAACCATGAGAAGTTTCAATTGTTCTCTCAGTAATAGCCTTTTTTAAGATTTCTGGATTAACATCAAGAAGATAAGCAACAAATTGTGTAACTGTCTCATCTCTAATTGCTGCATTACCACTTTCATCTTCTGCAAAGGTAATATTACCAATCCATAAGATCAGAGCCAACATTCTAAAAATATTATCTTGTTCTTCTTGTGTTAACCCAATAATATTCATGGCTTGAACGGTATCATTGAAATCCTTTTGATCATCAATACCATCCACATTGATACATTTTGCTGCTGCGGTATAAATATAAGTTTCCGGTCCTTGGATACCAAATTGTTGTTGATATCTGGGAGGACAACTCTTTGTAAATTGATAAAAGATATGAAAATTACGTTCATTGGTAATTTGAGATACCACTCTTTGTTTCTCTAATAAATAATTAGTTATATGGGCAGCAACTGGTTGATAACTTTGTTCACTAAATTGAATTTCAAGATATTTCCCATGTCTACTTGAATTATTATTTCTTAATGTTTTTGCACACCCAAAAGATTCCAAAAGTGGATTGGTAGCTAAAACCATATCTTTAATTTTGGAAATTTCAGCATTACCTTTATCAACTGAAACATTTGCAATATATTGCATAATTTGCTTCGCTGCTTCAGTTTTACCTGCACCTGATTCACCAGAGATAATCACACATTGATTTTCACCATACGATTTTAAATTGTAATACATCGATTCTGCAATGGCAAACACATGGGGTGGCACTTCTAAACGATTTCTCCCTTTGTATCTGTTCAAAGTTTCCATAGTATAAATACCCAAATCACGGAATGGATTAACAGAAATTAACACATGCCCGATATAAGTATATATAGTATCATTCATAAATCTTTTGTGTAAGTTATCATTGATTGCTTCATCTGTAATTTTGGATAAAAGGGTAAGATCCGAGACACCCACTTCTTTCTTTTTGGTAATATCAAATTCTGCACGCTTGATTCCTCCTCCTTGACTACTTCCATTGACATCGCTTTGCTTAGCTGGAGGTGCTTTATTCTTAGTACGACCTCCACGTTTAACAATAGCCATCCTTACTGTTGTCTTTCTCTTTGTATGTTTGAAAAGTGTTTTAACTGCCACTAAGAATTCGTTCTATTAAAAATATTGGTGTTGCCAAATTTAAGTTTATCGGTGGGAGGCCCCCACTGTCGAAAAAAACTTTTGTTAACTGCGCCCAAAACCTATATGCAGGAAGAAATAAGACAAGTAAAGTGAAGTGTTTCTTATTGATGTGATTGAGTTTTGTAATGGTTTAGTTGGTTTAACCACTAAATCATTTTGAATATATAGAGAGATATCAGTTTAATAGTACGGAAGAAGAAAAAGTAACAAAAATGAAGTTCATGAAATGGATCAAGAATTATGCTATCGATTGACTGGACTCTACTTTTATCTATTTCTCTACATAGTATAAATTTCTATTACGTTTAATGAGACCATAATCTAATCATTTTATCTTTCCCACCAGAGGCGACTCTTTTACCATCCATACTCCAATCAACAGCATATACTTCATCTGCATGTCCTGGTAAATCAACACTTAATTTCTTAGTTCTAATATCCCACACTTTCAATGTAGTATCTTTGGAACAACTGACCAACAATCTATTATCAGCAGACCAAGCGGTTTGATACACTGGTGCAACATGTCCTCTTAAAGTTGAGATAAATGTACCTCTAATCCCGTCCCATAATTTAATAGAATTATCAAATGAACTTGAAACAACATATCTCCCATCTGGGGAGAATGAAACATGGTTCACCAATTTCTGATGTCCTGTCATTCTACAAACTGGCTTGGAGGATTTTAATGGTTCCCATAAATACATAGTAAAATCATCACTGGCGGTAATTAATCTTTCACTAATTACACCATTCAATTTTGCAACCTTTTCATACTGTGCCAAAGCCTTAACTCTCAATTCTTCACGAGATTCCTTAACTGAAGATTTGACCGATGTATGATCGAATCCACCTTTACGTAACACATATTCAGTGGATAAGGACAAATGGTTAACCCAATGGGCATGACTCTTTAAGGTTTGAATACATTTACCACCAGCAGTAATATCCCATGACTTAATTGTCTTATCATGAGAAGCACTGTACACAATATTAGAACCTGACCATTTGACACAAGAAACAGCGTTAGTGTGGCCACTCATGGTAAATGAACATGTTCTACTAGATGTATCCCAAACCTTGACAGTACCATCTTTGGAACCAGAAGCAAGTCTTGGAGAATCACTAGCGTTGACTAAGTGTAATGGTTCCCAAGTCAAAGAGCTAATCCACTTACTATGACCTGTTAATGGTTTACCTATAGCTTTACCAGTTTGTGACTCCCATAATCTGATGGTATTATCCATAGATCCAGTTGCAATCATAGTTCCACATGGGGAATAAGCAACACAAAGAACCCAGTTAGAATGACCCAGCAAGGTTGCCATCGGAGTTTGAGTATTACAATCCCAAATTCTGGCGGTGGAGTCCCCAGCACCGGAACACATTCTACTTGAGTCATTTGGTGCAAACTGACAACATAAAATCGTAGAACCATGCCCAGCAATAGCAGCATTTGATCTAGTGACTGGTTTAACTTTGAAAACTGCACGTGGCGTATATACCAATGTCAAGAAATCTTCAGTGGTTTTAATGCCTGGTTTAAGAACCGATGAATAAAGATTATCTTTAATATCAATACTAGTCGGGTTTTTCTTGTCATCTTCATTTAAAAGGGAAAATGTATATGGAACAGGATCATCAGCTTCTCCATGAAGGTTATTCAAAAGTTCTTCTAATTGCTTTTCAGTAATTCCTCCTGGAACTCGTATAGATCCCCCGATAGATTCCCCAGTGTCCGATGCTTGAAACTTAATTAAAACATTAGGTAAATTTTCTGGGACAAGGTCAACCTCTCGTACCTGTTGAGCCTCTCTCTTCTGCTTCTTTGAAGGTGGCGGAATAACTGTAGCCATGTCTATAAAAAAATGATGATTGGATCTAAGGTAAACAAGTCTGGAAAATTAAAATTGATAAAAAAAATTAGTAGCTTGATGCGATGACAGTGATGGAGGTGTTTCTTATATACAGGAAAAATATTCAGATTTTATTCATACAGAATCGTCAGTGACACTTATATCAATAATCGTTGATTCATAAACGTTAGGGGATGAAGGAATGGCTTCAGACTCTCTATTTGATGTTTTTGATAAATCTATGATATAATCAATATCTCCAACTTCAGACTCATCTTCATGATAAAACTCCGAATCAAAATCAAAATAAACAGGAGCAAATACATGCCCACCTTGTTCGACTTTTGCCACGGAAACCAATCTAAGATTCGATTGGTTGATTTTAGCCGAGCTTCCCCTTACCAGAGGGTAATTTTCTCTGAAATGAGGTGAATTGTGATACCAATCCTGATAAAAAATGATCCTCGAAACCGACAAATTTTCATATTTGTGAGGAGAAAGCACTACTCTTCCCTTTTCTGAAAATGATTGAGATGAACTAATTTGATCCCACTGTTCAGGTTGGATTTGTGGTTTCATTTTGTATACTTGATATTTTGTGTCTAGGTGCCCAAGTAAATAGACCATCAGATTTTGACTAATACAAGTCTGTTGAAACATGTTAAATAATGATTCAAGATGAGATTGAAATTTCACAATGTGACTAGATTTAAGTAGATCTGAATTAGGCGGAAGTTCAGGTATCGGCTCTTCGGATCCCTCAGTTCTGTTACTTATTATTGATGAATTCATATCGATATGATGTTTTAGTAGCAGTTCTTCATGCACCGAGGATAATTCCAATTTGTACAACTCAATCAACTCATGGAAATCGTTTACAACAATTAACGAATTCATATGAATAGTGCTATTAAATAAGAATAAAGAATATAACTTAGCGAATGTATCGCAATTATACAAAACAAGTTTGTCATTTAACCATCTTGAATCAAAATCAGGATGCGATGTAATAAATTGCATGGGAAATCTATTGAGTGTATCTATAATCACCACCTGCTGATCATTCTTCAAATGAGTTCTAATTAATGAGCTAACGACAATATATTGTGCATGGCAAGTTGGTGCTGATTGGAAGTCGTAAACTTTGTTTCTAATACCTTGAATATTTTGTAAGAAAGTATGATCCAAAGACGGAACTCCAGTGGTTAGATGGCTGAAGTACTGTTGCTGGCTTATTATATCGGTTAGGAGGACCATTGGAGTGAATAGTTCATGTCTTAAATAGCAAGTCTGTGAGTTCAGATTCTGAAAATTTCACGCGTCCAGCGCGCTATATTTTTTTTAAGGATTCGGAAAAGGTTATTACACTCCGAGATGAGTGGAATCAAACTAGCATTTGATAGTGATTCCACGGAGAACGGAGGTTGAGCAATTGATTCCACGGAGAACGGAGGTTGAGCAATCTATATTGTGTTTCAAAGTGTGGAACCTGTTCGTTCGAAATTGCTTGGGATCTTTGAAATATCAAAAATCACTTCGAGGAAAGTCAGAATTCAGAAATGTCGAATATCAAGATTGAAAAATAGATGATTACAATTTTCTGAATACCAAATTATGAACCCTTATAAAGATTCATGTAGTTTTAGGGTTAGGTTTCAAGATAGTTATATTGCTGGAAAGGGATTCGATAAATAATAACTTCCTATTATTTGCTCTCTCATTTTTTACTTGAAGGACGAATTTAGGGCAATCAAAAAAGAATTACATTTTTTGGTTGCAAACTCGTCTTACAGATGTCCATATAGTTTACTTTTGAAGATAAGCAATTAGATTGGGTTAAAATTGCGTTTATGAAGATCCAGAGGGAACAAATTCAAAATCAGCACTTGCCCAATAAAATCAGTGAATTAAGGCACAT
>LQMZ01001759.1:26481-38935 GCA_001655765.1 Hemisphaericaspora gorwae
CTTGACGAATTTTTTTCTTTGTCGTGGTTCATGTTATACCTTGACAGGGTCCTATATAAATTAGTTATCAATTTAAAATATGTTTTATTCTTTCGTATCTAATTGTACACTAACTATGAGAAAGTAATGATATTAATTATTTACAACCCCAGTAGATTTTCCACTTATAAACTTAAGACCTTCTTACAAGCTCTTAAAACAGTTGGTTCATCTGGGAAGGCAAAGTCTTCCAATTCTCTGGCATATGGAGTTGGGACTTCACAACCAGTAACTCTTTCAACTGGAGCATCTAAGTAGTCAAATGCTTCAGATTCCATGATTTGGGCACAAATTTCAGAACCAACTCCGAATGCTGGGAAACCAGCCTCAACAGTAACCAAGTGATTGGTCTTCTTAATGGATTCAATAATGGTTGGCATATCCAATGGTTTAATAGATCTCAAGTTGATAACTTCAGCTTTGATACCGAATTCCTTTTCTAAGGTTTCAGCAGCTTCCATTGCGAATTTGACAGATCTAGAGTGACCAACAATGGTAAGATCAGAACCTTCCTTTTCAATATTGGCTTGTCCAATTGGTAATAAGAAATCCGAAGACATGGCTTCTTCGGACATTTCGAAGGATTCACCATATGCAATTTCGTTTTCTAAAAAGACGACTGGGTTAGGATCTCTAATGGAAGCCTTAATTAAACCTTTGTAATCTTCAGCAGAATATGGAGAAACGACCTTTAAACCTGGAATGGAACCGTACCAAGCTGCGTAACATTGGGAGTGTTGGGCACCAACACCGGCAGCAGCACCGTTTGGACCACGGAAGGTAATGTTACATGGTTGTTTACCACCAGACATATATAAGGTTTTAGCAGCAGAGTTGACAATTTGATCAATTGCTTGCATGGCAAAGTTGAAAGTCATAAATTCTAAAACTGGTTTTAAACCATTCATAGCTGCACCAACAGCTAAACCGGTGAACCCCATTTCGGTAATTGGAGTATCAATAATTCTTCTTTCACCAAATCTATCTAATAAACCTCTAGAGACTTTATAAGCACCGTTATATTGAGCAACTTCTTCCCCCATTAAGAAAACATCATCATCACGATCTAATTCTTCTGCTAAACCGGCGTTTAAGGCATCTCTTACGGTCATTGTAGTTGGACCAGCAGCATTTGAAGCGGAACGAACATCCATCATTCTTAAGGCCTGGTATTGACCCGCTCTCTTTAAAGCTGGACTGTTATATTTTAAAGCTTGAGCTGCTAATTGAGCAGTCTTTGCAACTGATGAAGTGATTTTAGATGGAGCCATTGTACCTAATTGCAAAAGGATAGAAGAAAGTGTAAGGAAGAAAGAGGGTTCTAGTTTTTTTTACAACCAACTTTTTTTCGTTCTGTCGGGTTAAACATATGTCTCTCTCGCTGTTGACAATGAGATCTTAATGTGTGGTACAAATTGTAAAAATAAATAAAGAGCAAAAAAATCTCTATGCGGTCCTCATCTGTCCGTGCCATTGGCATTTTTAGGTACAAAATTTGTGTGCGGATAGTAGTTCCTGTCGGCAATACACTTCCGAGTCAATTGTGAGAGAAAATTGGTTTCTCAACAGAAAAAACTTTTTTGATTCAAAAATTTTGTTTTGACATGAAAACTGGGACCAATTTTACATGTTACAAACATTTGCACGTTAGGTATTCAAAACATGCAAAACGTTTGACGTTTGCATGTTAGTAACTTCTCCCGGAAGTATACGGGTTATTTTCTCATAAGCCTGGAGATTAACGGCTGAATGCCTACAATTATAAGAGGGGCAGAAGATATTATCTATACGATGGGACTTTTTTCACCAACAAAAACCTATTGTCATGGGTTTTTTCACTCAACTTTTTTTTTTTGGAAACAGCACGTCATGTCTATCAATATGTGTAATATGGGTACTTGTGTATATACATTTGTGTGTGTAAATATGTACCCCTCCCTAAAGCAACGGCTGAGCGGTATCTTCTAGACTTCTCTCATCGGAGGGGTGTCTTAAAATAAATCTGTTGGGAATCTTCTACGAAGCTTTTGTCCGGTCGCCTATCTATACCCTACTCATTAAGAGACTTTGATATTCTTTCTATTAAAAGATAATATCAATACAATAGTTGATCTAACAGTCATATACCCAAAATAATTACAACAATAATGACAGTAATTGTATAGATATGACTCAATGTGTCGAGGCGTATCTCTCCCGTTCCAATCAATTTGAAGATAATTTCAGTCAATTTTTTCCGTTGTACATATCCATCCCAAAATTATCTCCTCTTCTCTTCGTTATAATAATCCCTACTTACTCCGAGTCTATCTATTTAAATACCAATTGATTTCTTCAATTCTGTAATATTGGTAGTTTATCTTTTCTTTATCACAACATTGATACTTTAATTCATTCTGAACTTGATAGATAATATTCACTCCCCCACATTACCATGTTTAAGGCAATCACAAGATATTCAAATTTCAGAGTGTCACCAAGATATATACAACCTCGTTATTTACACTCCCATATCAGATTATTCAAAGATGTCAACTTTCATAGGCCAGATGTTGCCGGTTCTGACGATCCAGCCCAAGCTGCTGATGCCGCTGCAACCATTTTAGGCGAAGTACGTGATACTCAAACCAACCCAAATAAAGCAACCTGGATAGACGCTTTGAGAGAACGTGAAAAGCAATTGTCTGAAGGGAAAGTTATTGATTCGTTTTCGTATACTGATCCAAAAACTACAGTGGTTGGGGATAAGACTCGTGATGAATCATTCGCATATTTATCGTTGCCCTTCAAGGAAGATAAATGGTTATGCGATGCCTACATTAATGCATTTGGTAGATTACGTGTTGGTCAATTGTTCCAAGATTTGGACGCCTTAGCTGGTAGAATCGCTTACAGACACTGTGCCCCTGCAGAACCAATGAATGTTACTGCAAGTGTTGATAGGATTTACATGGTGAAAAAAGTAGACGAAATCATCAATTACAATTTCGTTCTAGCAGGTAGTGTCACCTGGACAGGTAGATCATCCATGGAAATTACAGTTAAAGGTTATGCATTTGAAGGGAAAATTCCAGAAGATATAACTAGAGAAACCTTACCAGGGGAAAATGTCTTCTTAACCGCCAATTTCACTTTTGTCGCCCGTAATCCAATTACCCGCAAATCCTTTGCTATTAACCGTCTTCTTCCAATTACTGCAGAGGATTGGATTGATTATCGTCGTGCTGAATCTCATAATGCTAAGAAGAAGCTTTCTGCCAAAAATGAAAAAATGATTCAACCATCGGCCCAAGAATCCAAATTGATCTATGACATGTGGAAGTCGTCTCGTGAATTACCAGAAAACAAACCTCTTCAACCAGGTATTGCTTATATGAAAGACACCAAAGTCAACTCCACTCTTTTCATGCAGCCTCAATACAGAAATCGTCATTCTTACATGATTTTCGGTGGATACTTATTAAGACAATCTTTTGAATTAGCCTATTGTTGTTCTGCATCTTTCTCGTCAGCTGGTCCAAGATTTGTTTCGTTGGATTCTACTACTTTCAAAGCTCCTGTCCCAGTTGGTTCTGTTTGTTCCATGGTAGCTTCTGTAGCTTACACTGAACATTTGCATGATCCCGCTGAACAGCACGTTTCAGATTCTCCATTCAACTTTAACTTGCCTTCAACTAACCATATCTCGACCAACCCCAATGCATTTGTATCTGAACCAGGAACTTTGATTCAGGTGAAGGTTGATACTTATATACAAAACTTAGACGGTCAAGAAAAGAAGGAATCAGGTACCTTTATTTACAGTTTCTTTGTTCCAAAAGATAGTGTTAGCAATGACAGGCATGCTTACTGTAGTGTTATTCCTCAAACCTATTCAGAAATGATGACTTATATTGGTGGGAGAAGGAGAGCAGAAGACACTGCGCAATATGTTGAGACGTTACCAAAGCCAGATGATAACTGAGTGTGTTTTGGGGTAATTTATTTATAGTTTATATATTCCTTAATATGAGTTCTTTCTTAATTTGAACATTGGAAACTGTGTAAAGTGAAACTTCCCTTGTATTTGTTCTAATTTGATAGTTATCTCATGTCCAACGTCAATCAGTTGGCATCTAAGTCTAATATAAGGATAGCAGACTTTTGTATTCCCATCCTTTGTTTGCCATATCGCATTATGAATCCCAAAATCTCGAAGCCTACCAACAGAAATTTAAAAAACTATCAAGATGAAATGATGGTGGTTTCGGTCATGAAAAATACCTCTTCGTTGCCTCTCGTTAAACATGCTTTTTGTGAGAACGACTCTTCGATCTGCTTCCGAGGAAAACAAGATGAAAGACAACATGTGGGACGTCTAAAAGAATTGATTATCCAGTGGGCTATTATTTGCAGCATGCTTACTGTAAAACACACATGTTACAAAAGGAACGATTATCTACAGCCATATTACTTTCGACACAATATTAACATAAATCTAAAAATAAACAGATAGAACTAAACAAAAAAAGGGTTCGAATCAGAATAAGATATAACAATGAAATCGTCATAGTCAATCAAATGATGACAAACCACGCATTGAATTCAAAAACTCTAAATTAATATGAAAGAACCAAAATTAAACTCCATTAAATAAATAACCTCTAAAAAAACCCTGAGCCACAAAAATTAACTTAATCGCTATCATCTTGAATCTGGGCATGTTCTTCTTGGTGTCTGAATGAAATATTACGGGCTGATTCCTTTAAGCTTCCTTTTCTGGTAAAATCCACTAACTTGGGATTACCACTTGTTTCGTTTTCAAAGAACCTTTCACGAGCAGAAGAATTAGGCTGTGATGGGTTTGTTTCATAATATGACGATTGGTCGTCCCTTTGATCCTGGCCATATCTGGTATCAATAGGGTTTTCACTTGTGGAAGATACTGAGCTACGTTGATCGTTGACACGCAACAAAAGATTGCTTATACTTCCTTCACTTCCAGATTGTCCATGGGCGCCTTTTAAGAATGGGTTATTGGACTTTAAGTGTGATTCGTCATTATTCCTTTGGTTTTCTTCAGTGAGATCATACAAAGAACTATGGGATCTCATCTTTCTTTCATATTCTACGATATTTCCGTCGCTATCCAATCTTTGAATATTTGCTCCTTCTCCATTCATCAATATGTCACCACCGCTCAAATATTTGCTTGACGCTAACGAATTCCTATATGATGGGTCCTCAACTAATCTGACTGAGAATAATTGTTCCGTGTTGACAGTATCTAAAGAAGCTCCACTAGCTCTATACTTCTTGCTCTTCAAATCCGATTCAGCGTTTGCTCTCCAAGAATTCACGGGTTGATCAGCAACCTGAGAATGTTCACGACTGGATCCTTCAGCAATTGCATCGCCATAATGGCTTTCTCCGTCAGACTCAACATGTGTGATTGACGACGAAGTTGACTTGACTTCAGCTTCCTGTTTGAATTGATCTAATTTAACAAGATTGACAGCAGTGCTTTGAACATTCTGAGGAGCAGAAATAACTTTTGGAATGCCTTGTTCTTCATCGGGTTTCTTCTCGTTCTGCTTTCTTCTTCTTGCACAGCAGAAGAAGATGAGGATTGTTGCAATAACGGCAGCGACTGGGATGGCTACACCAAGGCCAACTTTTAATGGAAGGGAGCTATCTTTTGAAACAGGAGTTGAACTACTATCAGAAGTCATCAGTGACTCCGTGGTGGTAGTGGCATCGGCTGATGTTGTTGAGGAAGAAGATTTGGAGACAGAAGTACTTGAGCTAGAAGTCTTGCTAGATGAGGATCTGGAAGTGGTGCTTTGAACAACTTCTTTCTTAACACCTACAAGAATCAATCCCCTACTTTGTTTAAGGTTGTTGTATTCAGCAACAATGGAGAGTTTCAATTCTGTAAAATCTTTAGGTGTCAAACCAGTAAAGGTTCTATTGCTTTCGTCAAAACTTAACCAGTTGGCATCATAATTATCAACGCTGAGTTTGGTGCCATCCACGTTAGTAAAATAAGCGTCATCTAAGTGATACTTAAAAAATTCCCCTCTAGTTGCATTAACATTAGGAAATTTGTCGATTGAGAATAATTGATCAGTCGTACTGATAGTATAAGGCAACTCGACAGTATTTTGATATATATCTCTAACAATGATTGAAAATCCAGTTGAATTAATTGCAGATGGAATGGTTCCTTTTATTCTAAAATTTTCAGCATCTAATGTCAAAAAATCAGGCAAATTATTTCCGGTAATATTGTAAACATCTTCCTTAGAAATTGGATTACCATCCAAGAGGACGTTGGACATAATTGGGATCTCGATATCAATTGCTTGGTTCAAAGTACCGTTGATCTTTATCGTCAGTTTAATAGAAGTACTCAATTGATGGCCACCAACAACCAACTTGAAAACACCTTCAGCTCCGGCAAATCCAGCATAGTCACTTGCGATAAAGCTAAATCCATAACTAAAAGATGGAGCATTTTCAGAAGTGACAGGTGGCACAGTTCCAGAAAAGGATAAATCATCAGAATTAAAAGAAAGCCAGTTAGGTAAAGGAGTACGGTCTGTAGATCTACCATAGTAAGCAACGATAGGATTTGAACTTCCATCATTAGAAACAAATGTTTCTTTGTCAAACTTGATATTTATTTGTTCACCTTCTTTGACCACCAAACCATTGTCCCCATCTGTATTTCCAAACTTTTGAATTTCCTTTAACATGATATTATCAGAAGCCAATCTTAAACCTGAATCCTGGCTTACCATCATCAGGTAATTGTCACTCATGGTAGTTCCATCTGAGGTATCAGTACCAGTGAGGGTAATTTGGAATTCACCAATATTTTCCGCTGCTGGAGTTCCTGTAAATGTTCTGGTGTTGGGGTCGAAGAATAACCAAGCAGGTAAATTATCCGCTTGGTAAGTGATTTCAGAATCGGTATTGGACTTGTACGTGTTAGACGCAATCGTGAATGTATATGGAAGTCCAACTCTACCTACATTAGGTAATTGTTCATTAAAGGGGAAACCTGTTAATATTTGGGCATGAGACGAAGCTATTGCCGTGAGTAGTAGCAAATATATCAGCTTCATTGCTGTCTAGTAGAATGTGCAATCGTATACTAATAACTTAAGTTGTAATAAAGGATTGTAGCTAATAGTATACAAAATATTGAAGGTCTAATAGCAATTGTAACAACCTAAATTGATTGAAGTCGTAAAAGGAAAGAGCTTTCTAAGGGTAAAGAAACTGGTATGAAAATATCTTTCGTCAAAATTTTGTTGGTGGTACTTAGTGGTTGTGGTGGTTACCTAAACATAAAAGTAAAAAAAAGGGTTGGAATGGTGAAAGACACGAAAAAGTTCACATATTGCTGTAAAACCACTAAAAAACGTCATAAAATGTATTAACTGTCATTGTATTGAAAGGGGAATGAGGGTTTAATTTTGTATTAAATTTTCGTGTAAAAGCTTAAGACGTAAACAATGAAAAAAATTCTTAATAATTACACGAAACAACAATGGAGATACGCGTAATTTTTAATTTAAATGCACGAAAATCACACAAAACAAAACAAGAAACGCGGTTTTATGCACAAGAGTTTTTCCTAATCAAGAAGAAAAACTTATGTGTTTTCGCAATTGTAGTTAATTACACGAAAGGCTTGATCAAACATGCATATATCACCCGATTAAACCAATTTAGGATATGTAATTATCTGCATATATTTTTTTATAACCATTTAACTCTACTATCTACTTTGATAATATATCAAACTAATTAATGCTTTCCAGTCGTATGTGCACAGCAAGGAACGAAAGAGCAATCCTAGTATAAACAACAAGAAATAATGGTTGTTGCCAGGTGAAGTTGTTTTTTTTTTTTTGGAACGAGAAAATTCTAAATCGATCTGTTTACGAATTATTTTTATCAGTTTGACCCCCTTTTAATGAGTGGAGACGAATACTTTAATGAGATATAGTATCTTGATGGTGAATTGAGGACTGGGAATTTCTTATTCAATGACGTTATAATTCGTTTCCAACATGAAGAGAATCAAAGAATATCAGTTTATACTGCGAAGACCTTCCGCACCCACTATCATTTACGTCGTCGGTTCTGTGCATTAGAACGCAGAAAAATTTAGTAAACAAGAGTTATTTTAAACACTTTGTTTTTGTTTTTTTCTTATTAAAGATTTTTTGCAATCTTGCTTTTAAACACCTAGAAGTACCTTCCCTATTATTTTGCATCATTTCGGTCATGTCAACTCCATGTCAACTCTGACATGGCCGAAATCTGAATATGTACAGCCAAGAAAAACAATCTCATTCAAATTTTAAACATAAAGAGTTTGATCCGATTATTTGCGAAAGCCTTATCATACCATTTTGTTTCTGATTCGGTGAATCTGGTCCTTGATTTTTTTGAAAAAGCCAAAATTGTAAATTTGATAAATATGCTCTGATTGTGGACATCTTCGACCCTTTGGAAGTATTGGAAACAAAAGGATTACTTGAATACGACATGTCCTTGTACTATATAAATTACAAGTCGAATGCCAGTTTTTACCCATTCCGTTTTCTGGTGTTGGATTTGTTCTTAGAGGATTGACTAGTACCAGCTTACACTAAAGACACTTTTGGTCACAAAATTTGACTAAAAATTCACTAAATCTATTGTCTATTCTATAAATTCTTTTTATCCCAGTTGTTCGCTTGAATAAATCTAGGAAGGAAGTAAACTATAAATACTCCAAAATAACCAAATAACAATCCTACCAATTTTTCGCCAATAGAATGAAAATAAATATTGGTCATCAATAGCATAAACCACCAAAATGATATCAACACGGCAACCAAAATCTCAGGAAAGTCCAACGATGCAACCTTGAATCCTTTGATAAGTTTATGTCCAAAACTATCTTGTGAACTGGCTATCTTTTTGGTTTCATCGACCAACTTATTCCAACCAGGCCAATATTGTTTACATTCGAGAAACAAATAAAGTGAGGATTGTATCATCAAAAATACATGCCCAGAAGGATCATGTCCACCTTCCCAGGAACCTTTGATTTTCTTGCAGTTATAAGAAGTAATTAAGACCGATTCTAATCTTTCGGTTAATGATTGAACAAATAAATGTCCTACCCTGTCTTTATGTGGGGAATTAAGGTCAATCACACACTTTCCCCCGGTCATAATAAAAATTCTGTCCATAATTGGTAAACCAAAACACCATTGGGTAAAAAGGATCCACCAGAATGTTATAATGATATATCGTATAATTGCATTTCTGATGATTTGGAATTTTTGAGTTGTTCGTGATCCGGTGATTATTGACGCATAGAATATGGAAATAAATAAAGTGGTCCAAAACCAACCTATTTTCACGACCCATTGATTAAGAATATTTCGCTTATCTGTATAGTAATTATAAACTTCTTCGTCTGGGGCAGTCAAACGAATGATTCGCCCGATAATAAAATTAACCATGAACGAAGCCAAGAACAAGAATTCAGTTGTCGTCATTCTAAATCTGGACTCTAATTTTCGTGATAGTGAGTTAATTTGATTGAAATGTTCATCGTATACACTAGACATCTTTATGTAATACCAATTCGTTTGATGGTTTGTCTTCTTTGTTACTAGTGGCAAAAGGAAAATTAACAGCGAACTTGAAAAAAATAGAACTGCATAGATAAGAAGGTCGTGCTTTGGCATCAAAATATTTTGAGAAAGATGTTGTTGCTGCAAATATTTTCAAATACAATTTCATTCATTCTATAAACTCATATGAACTACCGAAAAGGAACTCCCATTCAATCTAATACAAAAGAATATGCGAGAGACAATTATACATCAACTTTGCTAGCTGCAAACCTAATAAGTGGTCCGAGTGATCTTCTCTTTGGGTAAATGCAACCAGTTAACGGAACAACTTTACACCCAATAGCACATTTTGGTTCCTCTGTAGTTGGACCAAAGTCAATAAAACTTACCCCTTCCGTTAACCCGATTTTAATAACTTCTTGCATCATCACAAAATAGGCTTTATACTTCTTAGAAATCTCATGATCTAAGCCCTGAATATCTGAAGTCATGGTTTCACCCAATCTGAACAAGACACAGCTGGCAATGGTCTTTCCATCCACTTTCAAATATAGCAAGGATCTGTAACTCTTCTCATTGGCGTAGTTACCTAAGTTATAAATAAATTCCCAATTAGGTTGCAATAATTGTGATGATTGCCCTGACAGCAGTCTATTATCGGCAATATGTTGATTCATGTCAATCACTTCCTGACAGTTCTCAAAGTTAAAAACTTCAGTCTCAAGCACCATACCATTTGCTTGCTTAAAAGTATTGTCTTGATTTCTGTATTTGATCGCTTTGAAATAGTCGGCCGGAGGACTATTCTTAAATGGTCTCAAGTCAATAATGTGAGAATTGGGCAAACTTATCTTTACCCATCCCGAATAATTAATTCCAGCTTCAAAACTGTGATCAGTGTACATGGGATCCAATAATACCGTGCACTTTTCATTTTTCTTATTCCATTGGGAAATGGCGGTCAAGACAGCAGTGCCTCTAGCAACTGGCTTTTTGGTTTGACCACAATAAAAAGTTGATCTCTTGAATGGCCAGTGAAATCCTAATAAACCAAATTTAATGCATAATATTGGGAACCTACTATTCTTACCGAACCATTTTGACAATAATTCACCACACTTTCCTGGAATCCTTTCACCCAAATCAAACTCTTCAATAACCGTCAACAATACCAAAGCTTCGGTTGAAATCAATTCCTGGTAGAATTTTTCAGTGTTGTTTTCTAAACCCTTGAGATCATCCATTTGTTTCTGTTGTTTGTTCTTCTTCGATAACTTCTTAAGCTGGTTCTTAGACAACGGTTTGTACTTTTCTTCCAAGTTCTTAATACTTTCACCCGAGTCTACCAAAGTTTGGGTATTAAACAATGGGGATTCTTGATCCAAGTCATTGAATGCACTAGTCATCATTTTATGATTTTCAATTGTCAACTTCTGCTTTTCTTTTTCAATTTTTTCCACAACCGGGGTTTCTTGATCTCTAAAGACTCTTAATATCTTGCACTTCATTCCAGGCAAATCTGCATGTGTATAGTTTTCCATCAATGAGATAGCATGCTCGCCCGAAACTCCGGAATTATACTTCTTGTTACCGTCGATCAATGTAGCCCAGCCTTGTTTTTGATAGGGACTTAATTCCATAATATTGTACTCTTCAACCTTTAAAGTTTTGGCAAGGGTACGAAGTCTAAAATATCTCGTACAAGCAAAGCTAACAATGTTTAACACAAAAGAGCATGCAAATAAGATCGGAATACTAATGGGAATGGCATTTCGGTGTTCCCAAGGTTCGAAATCATGCTCTACTCCAGATATTATTGTACATGCTAGAAGCAATATTGACATTGCACACACAAATACGTCATAATATAGTGCTAGCTTTCCAATTATTTCAGTCAATCTATTCCTAAGATTGATGACTAAAGCAATCAATATTCCCATCATCGATTGCCCAATGACAAAACAAGAAGTCAAGATGAATAAATTTTGTAGTTTTTTGGCAATGAGATCATATCCTGTATTAAGGAGATTTATATTAACTTGAATAATTGTAATTGCAATGATAATTTGAATAACATTACTCAGGGCAAATGCCAATTGAATTGTTGAGATATTTGTTGACCACCATATACACAATAGCCAGGCATTAGCAACAGCACTTATGATATTGATGGTTAGATAGACAATCCTTGCTACCTTTGAATTGTTGAACATCCAATCGTAAATCCATGTATCAATATTAAATGGATTTGCAAGCTTCCCGGATCCTAAATTTGCTACCTGTACAACGACCAATACAAACATCATCAACCATACTGCTATTCTCAAAATGTTGTTCACTACCCAATCTATTCTCCGTCTTTTTACACTTGGGAACTCGGATGGTCTTTTATGTTCATAGATAATCAAACATAATATCATGATATCAGCACAACATGCAAGAAGCGCAGTTTCGTTAACTAGACGAGGAGCTGAATCTTGAACGAACACTGAATATAAAACAACAACAGTCACGTTAAATATAAAACTATAGAAAACTGCAGCTGTCGGGGAATATAGCCATTTAATAGTTGGTTTGCTAGAAAAGTGGAACTTTCGGTTGCAAAAGTCGCGAATAGAATCGATTCCTTTCATTGTTGAATTGTAAGATATATGTGAAACTGACTTTTTTGAAACTTGGAAGTGTGACGTAAAAGGATTTTAACTTGAGAAGGTGTGGGTAGAATACAATCTATATTTATTTGGTAATTAATAATTAAGTATTTGTCATAGACTTTGCGATTAACA
>LQMZ01001778.1:2285-16886 GCA_001655765.1 Hemisphaericaspora gorwae
CAATCCAAATCAATTCCTTCCATTTCCCCCTAACTTTCCCTGAAACGCCCGCAGTTGTTTCCATCTTCTCATCTTTTTCGATATTCCCTATACTTTCCATTCCATCAATCACATTTCCAATCGGAGCATATCCTTGGTCTAATATGTCTTGTGCAGTTTCATCGGAAAGAACGATGAAGAATTGCGAACCTAGCTTATCATCCCTGTTAGCCATACATAGCGAGCCTCTTCCAATTCCTTTGTTGTCTATAATTACTGACTTTGATTTTCCTGATAGTTGATGTGTTGGATCAGCAGGAGCAGAATCTAGGGACCCGCCACTCGGAGAACCAATTTGAATTATGAAATTAGGAATATATCTCAATATTCTAATACCATTATAGCTTCCCTTGGCGCAATGTCTAATGAAGTTTTCGAGAATTGGTCCATCGTTAGGATCCTGAAGATACAATTCAATTTTTATTTTTCCGGTATTTGTATGAAGCTATACTTTGTTAGTCGATAATTCTATCACATTTCTTTCTTTCTTAGGCTAATGTGCTTACTGTAATTGACATGTTTGCATGGTGGGGCATTCAAATCAGATTTTTTTTTAATTTTTTTGGCGTAATTTTTCACCTTAATCAAATCACATTCCATAAATCTTTTAGGAACTTACAAAAGACTCAAGAAGAAGAACAAGCAGAGGAAGAACAGCTTTCTGATAGGACGACATGGAAGATCCTGAGGCATTATTCCACATTGAATCATTTCAAGAATCCCAAGCGAACCTAATCACAACCCTCATTCGATCAATCAATTCAGAAAAGTCGATCAACATCAATAGTTCAGTACAATTCGATGAACTTTTAACTCATTTAGAAGTAACTTTCAAGACCGGCAATGCGCTCTCTTCTGATACTTTTGACTATCTTGCATGTCCGTCATCTGATGTCTTGAGGATATTGTTTACACTTGCTTCCCGGTCAAATAATTGTAATTGGACAATATCAGGTAGTTCAGTGGACGGGATTGAAGCAAGTCATGAAGTTATAAAGACACAATCAACACACTATGACAACTCACTTATGAAACAAAACTTGAATGACAGAAGTATATCGATTATCAACAACTACATATCAATAATCCAAAATAACGATAAAACAGGTAAGGGAAAGGATCGGCTATATAAGAACATGTTGTCATTTCTACGAGACTTTATAGTTGTCAGACCTTCAAGTTCTAAGAATTCCCGACTTAAAATTCCTAGAAAGTCAGTCAATTTAATTCCAACTTCGCCAAAGAAAAGAGATATCGTTCTGTTCATTAGGGAATCACCCAAGAAACGAAAGCCAAATCAAATTGATGTTGACACTACTATAGATGCCCAAGGAAACGAAATTGTTATATTAGACGATCTGGACGAAGATTTAGCTCGCAGCCCCTCTGATCCGATACAGCAGGAAGTCAAGGAAGAGAGTTTATCTGATATAGAGGGGGAAGTTAAAAAATACCAGAATTTCAATTTATCCATTAACAACAAACAATCTAATATGTTCGATGTCGAAACAGGAGGTCTGAATGACCCATTTATGCTTTTAAAAAAGGAAGAAACAAAACCAGGCAAGAAAGGAGTTGCGAAACGCGTTTCCACGACAGACTTAGTTAAGAATGGTAATCAGGAAACAGATAAATGGGATCATATAAAAGTGTTTGATGAAGTTATATTAAGCAAGAAATTATCTCCTAATCTGGAAGGTTTCTCAGTGTGGAAACTTATTAATTGGGCATTTTATTGTGCAGGTCGTGGTCAAGATGTATATAATTCAAGTTATCGAAATTTCCACTTGATTTATAACGTGCATAATGCTGTGATTAACGCGATATTTTCAGTTGTCGAATATAATCTTGTGAATGAATTGAAACGGATATTCAAACTGGAAGACCCAGTGGATTGGAGTTTAAAACAACTGGAAAATACCAGGCGAGTGATGGGAGGGAAAGTTGAAGGAAATAATGAGATCTTGTTGCTGGTATTAATGACCCACCTTGGATACTTTAAACATAGTTGGTATGATAGATTAGTTGAGTATGTATTTAATGGGTTTGACACTAGATCAAATACAAATCTTCCACACACATGTTATGAACATGAGAAGTTATTGGTTAAACGAGATGATTCGCTTACCTCGCAAGCTAGAACGAAAAGATATGACTATTTCAATGACAACATGGATTCAATGAATTTACGTTTCAAGCTCACTTCAATGGTTTTCTATTGGTCATATTTCTTTGAATATAATACACCAGATGGTATACTCCATTCCAAACCTCAAGGAAATTCCCTATCCCCCCATTTGCTCATTTCTGAAATCGCTAAACGGTTTCTATCCATCGAATGTTACTACGTTGAAGAGTTTTTTCATAGCATGTATTCAGAAAGTACCATCCCATTCAAATATCGACAGTTATTCTTGATTAATCTATCACAGGAACTATTAGAAAAGATTATAGAGTCATTCGAATATAAGTTCCAACTACATTCAAGAGTGCAAATTCCTGGCAAGAACTTTGATTACAGAAAGGAGAATTTACGAGTTGTATTGAATTGGATGAAGGATGAGAAGATATATGGTCAACTTGTCGAAGATGAAACGTATCCTTCATTTCCTCATTTCAACCAGGCTTGGTTAAAGTTAAACTTTTTACTAGGGTGGATATTTTCAATAGTTTTGAAAGATGCTAGCGAATGCAAAAACTTGATTGATACAAATGTGTTGGTCAACGCATGTGGGATGATGGACGAAATGAGACTGGAAAGATATAGATTGTATATTACACAAGTTGCCGCTAGTAAGTTTTCACTATCCCAGGAAGAAGTAAAGGAAAAGTTGGAGAGACAGAAATGGGAAAATTTTGTTACAATTGTGAAGACATCATTCTAAAATTTGTTAACGCACCTACGAGGACTAATAAAACTTGTATGGATCTTGTAGCATTTGTATATGATATGATGTTTATAATATGGGAAATTTTGCTATATAGACGTAACTTTTCTAAATAATATGCTTCACCTTAAAGTAATGTCTTAAGTATTGAACTTGCCAAATACCCAAACTAATCAAAGAAATGATAATAAGCATTGAGAACCATTTAACTCTGGAATTAGTGGATTCATTAGTATCTCTCATTGTTTCTTCTCTACCCTTTAAATATTGCAATTCTTCTACAATCTCACTGGTCAAACCCTCGATTCTACGCAATTCAACCTCAACAGGTTTTAATTTTTCACTTGCTTGAAGGGCATTCCAATCTCTAGCAGCAGCACCACTTTCAATATCCAATTCAACAGTTCTAATAGAACTATGTGGGGTGTTTCTTCCTCGTTTGTTTTCTTGATGATTGGTAAAACAAATATCAAAAGCAGCATTATTATGACTAGTGAAAGCAACCTTAACTTCTCCTAAAATATCCTTCTTGTTTCTATATTCATTACCTACCAGGTCAACAATTTTCAAATCTAATCTTTGACCATCACCTCTTCTACCATCAGTCTTGATGTTGACAACAACCATTTGGTTTTCAGTAACGAAATCACGAATACACACTGGTGAAGGGGTAGGTAATGCAGGGATTTCCATATGCAATGCATTTGTCACAAACGACAATAATGCTATTATAATAATTGATAACCACGAGTTCATCATTTATCGTTAACAGTTTCTATATATCCACTTGTAAGAAGATGAATGTTTGGTGGTAGAGATCAAATGTTGAAAAATTAATTTGCGTGTTCAATTTCACTGTTGGCCCAAAGCAAAGCAAAAAAACCAAAAAAAAAAATCAGTTTTTGCGCGCGTTTTACTTATGATTGCCCAAGTGGAACTTATTTCCTCATTTGGAAGTCATAAAGATTCTACTTCAACCTATGTTAATAGGTTTCACTACTTACTACCCAATTAGGAAGCTAACAACTTTTTCTTAAGTTGAAAAAAAAAACTTATGAAAATTCCACTCAACAGTCAAATGGTCTTATTACATTGCCTTAGTTATTTCCTACACTAGCACCTCACCCTTCTTGAACTAACTAACAATATAAAATGGCTAAGAGGGCTGCTACAATTATGGTCAAAATGGTTTCTACAGCCAAGACTGGGTACGAAAAATGGTTTAAAATTCCTAGAAGTGCTCAAAAGTTACATCTTGTCTTGTATGATCCAAGGGTCAAAAGACATTGCTTGTTTGAAGAAGGTAAGAAGAGAAGAATAACACAGCTAAATAAGTGAAGTGTGTCATCCCCAATTATCTTGCGGTCCTGGTCATATTATCATACACTTTTGTCCGGGGGGCCGATATTTATCATTATCATTTATTGTACATAGTCCATAGAAAAGTTCAATATTACGAATTACTTAACGTTTAATGTTTGCTTTTATTTCTATTTACAAGATGCGCTCTATGATGGAATATAATTTAAAGATATAAAGGGAAAGGGGGCAATATTAATCAAATATTATACAAGTTATCCCTTCAACTCCCTTACTTGCCAATCTTTGCCCACTTTGAGTATCTCATTATCCCCAATAACACATACCAGATTGTCACTCTGTTCAACCAAATACTTCTTGGTAACATCCTGCAAATCTTGAGCTGTCACGTTCAAAAAATTCTCTCTTCTCTGTTGTCTCAATTCATCACTGATGTCTTCAAAGAACTCGGCTGAACCTTGGCTTGAGACATTAATTGGGGCATCAACACTTTGGAAAATTCTCAATTTGGCCTCTTGCAAGTCCCTTTCACCCCATCCGGCATCAATTCCATAGTTGAAGGATTCCACATAGGTATCGACTGATTTCAAGGCATTCGGATCACGGTATGAATAATAATTCAATACTCCACCTAATCCATCATAATTTAAACCACCGCCATAGGCTCCGTTAGACTCACGGATTTTCGAATGGAGATGTTTGAATGTGTATAATTGGGAAAGGATTTGTAAGGCTGCTCCATCCTTGGTGGCGTATGCTGCTCCTTTCTTAGCTAACGAAGAATAACCTACTTGAAATGGGAGATTGATCAAGGACTTTTGATTGGCATTAATTCCTAATAGATTTGAATTAAATGAATTTATCAATGTCTTCAAACCATTGGATTCTGTGGAAGTGGTGAACGGGAATGAGGAAATCTTCTCGTCAAACTTTTGAATAAGCTTTTCATTTTCAGTAATAGTAGATTGATCACCCACTAATCTATATTTGAATCCATCTTCTTTTCCACCCTGCAAAATATGCTCTTTGATAAATTTCAAATTAGGTAAAATCTCATTGATAAGGTAGTCCCTACCACTGGCTTCAAGTCTAGTATTCATTTCCAAAATGAACTCAACTTGTGACATCCCGGATGTAATATCTGAAACATACTTAGAAGGAGTCAAGTTTGAGTTACTTACTCCAGAAGCATAAGAATGTCCTCTATCAGCAATATGATTCATTTGGTTCTGGCCCATGTTTTTGATTAGGGTCGTCAACTTGTCCAAGACAGCCTCATCCTTATCGTCAAATTTAGTCTCAGTAAGAATTTCATACCAGAGATCATAAATATAAGGAGCATTTTCACGGAGAGACATCCCACTGGTGAGGAATTGTAATTTCATATCACTGATATCATATGGATTTGGTGAAATTTTGTAATTGAATGAAATCCCACCTGTATGCATTTGAATCTTTGTTTCAAGATCAGTGATTGGAGTTTCAGTAGTACCTGCTAAATTAGTCAAACAACTAGTGAATAAGGGAAGGTATTTGTACTTATCGGTTGGCAAGTTTTCAATCGATTTTAATCCATATGCATAGACCAACCCATTGGTGTCCACAATTCTTTCATGAACAATTTTGCTGTTCACGTTGGTGTAGTTCAATTGGTAAAATTCTCCTCTAGTTGGGATGTCATCCATGGTTAAAGTTGGTAAGATATCAACATTCTGTTCTTCTGCTTGTAATTTCGCTAATTCTAAATTCCTCTTGTAAATGTTTTCTTTATCCTCGTTTGTCAAGTTATTAACCTTTCCTTCAAGTCTGCTGGCTTCTTCTTCAACTAAATCCTTAGAGAATTCTTCCTTTGGTTCCATAGTAAACCTAAATGTTTGAGTTTTAGGATTTAATAAACTTTGTTCTAATAAATCTTTAAATATTTTCAATCCGTTCTTATCAAAGTCCAATTTGAATTCTTCCAAAGTAGCCTCGACTTGCAATTGCTTTATAGGGTCCATTCCATTAATCCAAGAAGGTACAATAGAATTCAACAACCCAAATCCAAAATCTGGTTTGTGCTTCTTGAAGGATAATTCTACTTGATGAACAATCGCCTTAACTCTATCAATATAATTACTTTCGCTGCTTTCCAATTCAGGAATAACTTTGGTTTTCAAAATTTCAAGAATCTTTGGCTCTAATTGGTCAACTTTTTCCCGGGTCAAAAAATTAAGCCCAACTGTGAATGAAAGCAATGATGTCGTGGTGTCGAGACCAGAATTGGCGGAAAAGTCATCTCCATAGCCACTTTCAATTAATTCTTGATATAATGGAGAATTATGTCCATCGAATAATAAAGAATGAAGGACCTTCCATTTAAACAAAACATATAACATATCTTTGTCTAACGGATTACCCAAATTCCAGGTAATTGATGAATTAAATTGTTCACTGAGGTCCTTGCCACTCATTGAATCAATTGGACCAGGTACAGTAGCTTCAAATACATTAGAACTACTGTTTGTAAAGATAGGATGCCTTACATCGGTAAGGGACTTTCTACTACCAAATCCACTAATATATTCATTCAATCTTCTCAAATGATTATCCAAAGGTAAGTTCCCATAAGTGAATGTTTTGGCATTAGAAGGATGATAATTCTTTTCATGAAACTCAATCAAATCTTCATAGGTCAAGTCAGTAATAACTTTAGGATCACCACCTGAGTTGTTCAAAGATGGATAAATGGCTTCTAAATATTTGATATAGAAATAGTATGCAGAACTTGAGTATTGTCCCTTCATTTCATTGTAAACAACACCCTTGAATCCAATATTACTGGTTTTATCTTCGACATCCTCATTCTCTAATCTCCACCCTTCTTGAAGGAAATCAGTATAGTTCAACTGTGGTTCAAATACACTGCTCAAATAAACATCCATCAAGTTTTCAAAATCCTTTCTATTGGTAGTGGCAAAAGGATAGAAAGTAAAATCATGACCAGTCATAGCATTCATAAAATTACTCAATGATCTATTAGTCATCTTGAAAAACGGGTCTCTGACGGGATACTTATGGGAACCACACAAGGTTGTATGTTCAAGGATATGTGGTACACCACTGTTATCTGGCGGATTTGTCTTAAATGCAATCAGGAAAACATTATTATTATCGTTAATGGCATCTAGATGTAAATGCTCAGTTCCACTAATATTGTGTTTCAATTTCACAGCTACAAGTGAAAATTCAGGGATTGAATTGACTTGATTTATTTCAAAATTGTGCAATGTCAATCCAATTGGATATTTACGGAGAGTAGCCGCATCCGTAGCTGTTCTAGCTGAACTGGCAAGGAACCGTTTGTATAATTGTGTAGTACACCTCTTCAGTGTTGTTGCCCTTCTTAACATTGTGGTTTTGGGAAGTAGAGATCTCTTTATAGTGGCAACGAATGTTAGGCTTGTTGAAAAATTCTGAAGTGAAGTTTTTCGCTGATCA
This sequence comes from Hemisphaericaspora gorwae, assembly GCA_001655765.1. NCBI lineage: Eukaryota > Fungi > Ascomycota > Pichiomycetes > Serinales > Debaryomycetaceae > Hemisphaericaspora > Hemisphaericaspora gorwae. The sequence goes on from LQMZ01001778.1 coordinate 10,013, forward strand.
GCAAACTTAGTTCCCGAAAATTCTCATCAAATCTACAATGGTAATAATACTGACAGAGGGGTGGAATAGAAGTAGTTGTTCAAAATGTCAAGAAACCCCTCTATTCGGCAAATACCGAATTAAGCACATGATATAATTGGTCATGCATTCAGAAAGGTTTCTAATCCTACAATTCATCAAAGTGCAAATTTACAAGATTCAATGCTAGTTTTAAAGAGAAGGAATGCTTTATGGTAATGTATTGATATTTTGTTCATTTGCATCTGGAATCTTCAACAAGTCGTCTACCACGTTTTCGCAGTTCAATGTTCCTGTTTATGTGGAAATTTTGAAATAAGTTATCTCTAGTTGCTATCTTTATGTGAACTGTTGAATTTTTCGCAATTAGTTCCAATAAAATATAGACATCAAGCATGGAATAATGAAGGCACAAATATGTTCCACGGACTAACTGAATACTAAAATGGATTACTCTTCTGTTTGATTAGTTTGTCAGTATCCAACAACTGATATTGTCTCCAAAAGCTAGAAACATGGTCCCAAGATCAATCCCTCGTTTCCATAAGTTGGGTATTTTGATAGATCGTAATCAATCGAATTAGCATCTTTCGATATCAACTTTCAGGTTCATGTAAGGCTTTAAAGGACATAAATATGAATTTCATTACAAGATCATGAGACCTAGCTACTCTCGGAAAGAGTTGACTCTTAGTTTACGTATAAAGCATTATAAAAGGCTAAGATGCGATATGTCCCTAGAACAATTACAACTTATGTCTTAAATAAAAAAGTAATTAACCTAGACAACCTTGTACAAAAGTTTAAATTTATGTTTGATGAAAGGACTTTCCGAATTTACATAATCGTTACATCGTTAAGTTAAACGGAAGATCAATTTTTACCTAAATTTAAATACTGCAAGTATAAACTGAGCGTCGTTCCCATAATTTAAATTCTGACCTGAATCAGTGATATTTAACGTATTAGTTAAATTCAAAATATGGTTATAGGTACATAATTGTAGACAAGACAATAATAAATTATACTACATTTGATGTTGATTCAAACATCGAAATTGATATGCACTATTTGCACTCAAGTATGGTATTTTGTTGAGAATTTTGGGGGCATGTTTCTCACATCGTCCCGTGGTATTGAAAACAAATTCAACTAATCGCGTTTCCATCGCGTTCCTTAGCAATTGGAGATGATAAATTGAAGAAAATTCTTCATCTTATGATCTAAGAGTTAAGTGAAAATATCGGATAATCTACCTTATTTCTTGGCTATCAAACTGAAATTCTAGTGTATTATCAATTTTCAAGCTATCAGTTTGATTTTCAGATCAATGAATTTACTAAAAAGGTTAATTTACTTGATCAATTGTGGAGACATATTCCTCAGAAGAATATAGTCTTGATTAACCCAAATTTAGGAAATCAGCATCTTGATGCGATCACGTGCACTTGCAAACCACTGGGTCCGACACCGGTGCCGTTAATTTTTCTTTTAATTTCTTTTTATTTTTTTTTCACTTTCATACTATATCAACAGATTTGTTGGAAGATCTATTCTAGACGTTGGTCATGGTTGATAAGATAAGGAGCATGAGTCAGACAGAGAAGAACATATTAGTAGTAGTACCGGGTTCAAGTCCACAACCGCTTATAAAATCAGCTCCGACACATAAAAAGATCAATGCAGCTGAGAAGGTCTCTACTTTTGGTGGATTTTTGGCAGGAGGCATTGCAGCATGTGGGGCAGTTACATTTACAAATCCGATTGAGTTGATCAAGACTAGAATGCAACTTCAAGGTGAACTTACAAAGGTGGCTCAAGATACTGTCAAGTTATATAAAAACCCATTCCAAGCTTTTGTTGTTATTTATAAGAATGAAGGTATCAGAGGATTACAACAAGGTTTAATGTGTGGATACTACTATCAACTAGGGTTGAATGGATGTAGAATTGGATTATATGAACCTAGCAGATATTATTTAACCAAATACATTACTCCTAGTAATTTTGACGAGTTTGGAAGAATACCACAAAATTTGCCTATTAATGTTTTCGCTGGGTTTGTATCTGGATCAGCGGGTGCTATATTAGCATCACCATTTTTTTTAATTAAAACGAGAATGCAATCATTTTCAAAACAAGGAGCAGTTGGACAGCAGACATATTATAAAAATGTATTTGATGGTATTAGACAGATTAACAACGCGGAAGGTATCAGAGGGCTTTATCGAGGAGTCGATGCTGCTATCCTCAGAACAGGTGCTGGCTCAGCTGCACAGCTTCCAGTATACAATCTCACCAAAAATTTCTTGTTAAAGCACAAAATTGTTGAAGATCATTCAATCGGATTGCATTTTATTTCCTCATCGATGGCTGGATTAGGGGTAGCTATAGTCATGAATCCATGGGATGTCATTTTAACCAGAATGTACAATCAAAAAGGTAACTTATATAGTGGTCCATTGGATTGTTTTAAAAAGACAGTGGCAATTGAAGGCCCAGCTGCATTATATAAAGGGTTCTGGGCTCAGTTATTTAGAATTGGACCACATTCAATCCTTACATTGATGTTCATGGAACAATGTATGAAAGCTATGGTTAAGATAGAAACCAAGTTGTTTCCATAGATATATCACACGCATCATAGAAACTACAGTATTCCCCGTATTTATATAGTATAGACAATAGAAACATAATAGAGTTTGATAGATATTCCTGTATGTAAAACCAATTGAATTACAAATCTCTAACACATGGTAGCTCTCACAAGCATAAAGTGGCAAAAGAAAAAAAAAATCATTAATGGAAACTTCTCTTACAAACAAAAACTTGAAAAAGTTTAAGTGATAAAGAAACCCATACAGAACCAGGGAACGTTGTGCGGGAAAGGTAATATATTCATACAAAATCAATAGGACATTAGTTTATACAGAGTATCACAGCCGCCGCCCCCAGTTTGTCAAAGTTACCAGTTTTTGTTTCATTTTTATCTAGGTTGTTTAGAGGTCATCAAATTAATCCCCAAACATCTCACGGATCAGCCATCCATCATTCCATCCAACCAACCAACCACCGGAACGATTAGTCACTTCAAAATACTTCAAACAAGTATACCCTTTTCTACAAACAGTTTTCCAGTCAAATATGCGGGACTCAAACTATAAATCGATTACCAATAACAAAGCAGCTGTAACAATAACCACAAGTTTATACGATAGAAGGGCCCTTGATGTCACTTCAGATAAACCATTAGTGAATTCATTAAACTATTTAACATATTTGGTCTCATCACTGGCTAAAGTTAGAGAAACATTATCAATTGATGGAGGTATTGAACGACTAATTGAAATCCTACATGAATGTCATAATTATAATAATTTTACGACTTATGAAAACAACGAAAAAAAATTACTTGTAGCTTGGAAATGGACTTTAGCATTTCAATGCTTAGTTCTAGCGGGTACAAGAGGCACCGAGAGGATAAGGCAGAAGGTAGTTAAAGCAGGTATACTCCCAATAATTGCGACAGTATTAGATAATTACTTATCTTTAAATGAGAGAACTTTTATACACGCAAATGCAAGACAAGGGCTGCAGTCTCAACAGTCATATGCACCTCATGTACAACAGTCTGAAATACCCAACCCATTTCGTCATTTCCAGGAACCTCAACACCCGTTACAACCAGAATTTGAAATAACTCAAGAACCAAGACAGAACATAAGAGGACAATTTGCAGCATTCAATAACTATGAAGGAAATGATACTCCAATTCCCACAGCAGCGACAACAGCAGCGACAACAGCTGCAACAACAGCTGCAACAACAGTCACACGAAGACCAATAGATACATTCCTGCAGTCGTTCACAAGTCATCATAACCTCCTGGATAATTATGAAAACCCAATACTGATGGCAGCTGCCGCAATTGAAGCAACCTCGATCTCTTCAAATTCTTCACGTCCTTATTTTCACAATAATCATGTGGATAATTTAACAAGTGATGATTATGATGAGTTAAATGTCGATCAATTGTTTAAATTAATACGGATAACTGGAGCCCCACCTGCGCCAATTCAACACCCATACGCAGTGGACACGAATAAGAACAATACCATAAGTAACGACATTAGAAGGAGATACATCATAGTTAACATCCTCCATAAATTGAAGCAAGAAAAACAGATGGAAATGATAGATGAACGATTTTTCAATGATTGTGATTATAACATGGACAGTTACTTACAATTTCTTTCCGACATGTATATTAGAGATTTTGAACTTAATAGGCATTTAATCAATAATTCCAAGATCACAGTTAGAAATTTTACTGAAACAGGAGTGGTCATACCTCGAGACGATGATATCGTGTGGTCTTTACAATTGCTTGCATATATTTCAAAATACCCTTACTTGAAAGAAGTTTTGCAAAATACTCATATAGTTACTGACATGAGCATTAGGGAAAAACATATGAAATTATATTTGGAAAGACAAATGAAATTGAAAATGAAGAAAACGTTGGCTGTTAAATTAAGATCCTCGTCTCCATCTAAGGCACAAAGCACAAAGACTGCATATTTGGAAACATTTGATCCGTCCCCATCCAATTCACCACAAATGGTTAGTTCATTAAATGACGATAACCTAATGCTAGACGAAAATAAGTTTGAACTTAAGACTGCTGCGCTAACTGAAAATGCCGAGTTGGAAGATGATGAGAGTGAAGAAGTAGAAGAAGATGAAGAGGAGGCTGAGGGGGATACATTGTCGAATGACAGTGTTGATGACCCCGATGATGATATCATGATAAATGATATGAGTAAACAATCAACTGATGGATATTTGTCAAAACTTTACGATTCCATTCTTGATTGCGAAGCTATAGTAGATGATTTGGAACGAGAAATTAGTCTTTTCCAAATCAATGAAAAAATGAACAAATTCATCGAAATGGAGTCAAGGACTCTCCTGAATATGATTATTCGTACTCGAAAAGCCACCAAAGATTCGTTACTCAAAAAATGGAATTATGAAACATATGACAATTTCGATATCGACGATGATGCTACCGTCGTCGATCAAGATCCTGCCCTACTTGAATACCGTAAGGTAAATCTCTTTCCACTCGTGGAAAAGTTCACATTTTTGTCAGGCACAGATATGTATTATTGGTCAGGAGTTATCATGAGAAACTCATGTCGACGTAATGAACTTCGTGGAGGTGTTAGGCAATGTGGGAATTTAGAATGTGGTAAATGGGAAAATTATCCTCGTGAATTCCTGAAATGTAGAAGGTGCAGAAGAACAAAATATTGTTCGAGAGATTGTCAGATGAGAGCATGGCATTCACATCGTAATTGGTGTATTCCTAGTACTTCAAGTACAAATAGTAATACCGTTTCATCGAATACTGACCAGGGGGGAGGGGCAACACGGAACAATCAGTCAGGTGAAAGCAATGATGAACAGGACACCCAGCATGAGGTGGATCTGTCGTGATGTGCTAGTGCGGCATGTGTGTATGAACTATATATAAAGTGTGTATTCTGTGTAATTGCTGTTTAATGATTAATACCACTAGGATTTTTGGTTGACAAAATGACGCGTAGTTCCAATCTTTTTTTAATTTTTTTTGCCCTGTTGAAAATTAACAATCGTTAAAGAATTCAAGCATATTTGCAAGGGGGAAACAACAGATTATATAACCCAAAGAAAGATGTCAGAGGAAGGCGCGGTGGATCCACAACAGCCATTCCTAAAACTTCCCGAATATACTCCATTAAGAGCCAGTTTAGTATCAGACTTTGAAAAACTATTCCCAAACCGACAATCGTTTGAAATTGGAAAAAAACAGCTTCGAGAACTCCACACTGAAGCAGATGACTATGTGAAGCACGTCTTATCTAACAAAAATCTCATATTTGATTCCGCTATATTAAAACTGTTCAAAGAAAGTTTTGAATACATATTTAAATCTATGTGTGAAGCAAGCAGATTTGAAAGAATCAGAGATGTAAATGATCTTGAGAAAATTATAGATCGTCGAGAAGAAAAGTTAACATTGGAAACGTTATCCGACTATCATGGGATTACAAAGGCGAATTTCCGTGATATAATTAATGAACAATATTCTTCTCTTCCTGACATTGAATTATCAGAAGAATACATCAATATGATAAGGTCCAATCAGGAGTATAAGAACCTCAAAGATACTATCTTCGTCATTGAACATCCTGAGGAAGCCATTCCCGACGAAACAGAAGACGATGATCTTAATGTCTCAGGAGGGAAGATTTCACTTAAAGATCCAATCTCATTAAATTACTATATGGAACCAGTGAGGTCTAAACTATGTAAACATACCTTTGAAAGACAGAACATTGAATCACAGATTCTGAACTCGGGCAGAATCGATTGTCCAATTACCGGATGTAATCAAACTGTTGATAAGGTGTGTTTAGAGATTGATAAAATTATGATTATTCGTATTGCGGCATTTACGAGAAGTGGAAAACATGAAAATAAAGATTTAGATACGGTTATTTAGATGAATAGCAGACTTTTTGACAGGGTATCAGGTTATTAACTACTGTATGATTTGTTGATGATTTGTTGTATTGGGAGAAGCTTGCAGATTTTGATCATACAAAATCAAAATAATTTGGAAACTCGATCATGGTTGATTAATTTGGAGGAAATTTCACAAGAAGAAATGCAATTTTGCTGAGTATAATATACAGTTCTTGTAATCGTAGCGCCATAGTCTTCATATGGGTCCAATGTATCATTTAGATATAATCATAAAAATATCTGACACTTATTTTTCTCTATCCTTCTACGATATAAAATATTA
>LQMZ01001783.1:1789-12302 GCA_001655765.1 Hemisphaericaspora gorwae
TAAGGTTTAGTTTAGTTTAGTTATTTTCATATTTTATTTTATTTATATATAATTTAGTCATCTTTTTCTATTTCGTATGAATTCAAGACTAGATAGATGATTGATATAGTTTACATTCAAGTTAAGTAAGTTAACCAGAGAACAAAAAAATAATCAATGAAGGCTTGATATGGATTACTCTTTAGATCTTAGAAACTATTTCTACCAGATACAGGATCATTAGAAGATTCCAGAAAGATTCAGACCCTCTTCTCACTCATCCTAATCACGATTTGATTCTGATTTGACATCAATAAAACATTGATCCTTGGTAAGCACAAAGCAGCTGAGCAGGGCCAAAGAAAATAAAGAAACATTCATGGTTTTTGGGAGGAGGAATTGTTTGACAATCGAACAGGAACTCCCTTTTCTCTAAACCCCATCAATACCACCAAATCTAATAAATGTGGTAAAAAAAATTGTCCAATTTGCAACCAGAAATCGTAGTATTAAACATGTGATCTACTTTCCCGTTTAGGATTAGTTTGATGGATTTTTTTTTTTCGTTTTGTTGTGGTTTTTTTTTATCAAATCGTAGATCAACGATTCAATAAACACATCCGCAGACTTCGTTAAAAAGCTAGACTCAAGGAGATTTGAGAAGAAGGTCTCTAAAACAAAGTACATATATTCTTTAAAAAAATTTTTGCAATTTGTTAAACTATAAAAAATAGATTTTTAAATGTCATTTTTAAATACCATTCGAGGTTTAGGTAGAAGTTCAAAGAAGAACAAAAAGGACATAGATCCTACTGCAGCTCCAGCATATGGTAATATCGGAGGAAGTTCGTTAAGGAGAACCCAATCTCCAACAAAGGGATCGCCTTCTAAACAAAATAGAACTGTATATCTGTCGCAATCACCGGCCAAGAGAAATAGAATTAAATCACCCCATGACGACCTGCCTATACAACTTGGACTGCCAAATTATCAATCACATCAAGGTGCTACCGTACAGGTGAGACAGAATATTAAAGAACCGGCTCAGTTGCCCCTCTTCCTATGTGAGCCATACGTCAAGACAGCTCTTGTCAAGGGTTCATTCAAGACGATTGTACAACTTCCAAAATATGTCGATTATGGAGAATGGCTCGCACTCAACATCTTCGAAATATTTAATAATTTGAACAGATTCTATGGTGTCATATCTGAATATGTTACTCCTGAAGCATATCCTACCATGAACGCAGGTCCAAATACAAACTATCTATGGGTTGATGGTACTGGCCAAGCAATCAATCTTCCAGCAGGTCAATATATAGAATACGTGATAACATGGATTTCAAACAAGATTAATGACCAATCAGTATTTCCAACTAAGAGTGGTGGAGCGTTCCCACATACTTTCTTAAGAGATTGCAAGAATATTAGTAGACAGATGTTTAGGATCTTTGCTCATATTTATCATAATCATTTCGACAAAATTGTTCATTTATCATTGGAAGCCCATTGGAATTCATTTTTTGCTCATTTTATTTCATTTACTAAAGAGTATGAATTAATTGATAGAAGTGAACTTGAACCACTTTTGCCATTAGTTGAAAACTTTGAAGAACAAGGGAAGATTATATAAGGAGATTTTATTTCCATCTCAAATACTTTTTATTTTAATATACAGGTCGATTTATTTACAAGATTTATTTCGATGTTATGAATAACACTCCACATATATATATTATGCGAAGAAGTAGGTTGATTCCTTAACTTTCTGAATGTCAAATTCACCTCTCTTTGGAAGTTCCGGAAATTTAAGTGGGACCAATATTTCATAACCGTGAGAATCATTTGCCTTAAACTCGTCACTATAACAATCGTAGTCTTGGGTGATACTGATAGTAGTTACGAAGTTTCTGCCTTCTTCGGCCGTGCTGGGATCTATTGACGCCAATTTTTCAAGCCTTTGTCTCTCCATATCCAATTCATCAGAATAAGTAATTGCTCTGCCGAATTGATGTGCCCATTCACGTCTGATGGCTTTAATTTTGCCAGCTAATTCATGTTTTCCTGAAATTTGCATCACTTGATAAAAATTTTTATATCTTCCTTCAAATTCATATCTAAGTTGAGCAACCAAATCGATTGAATGTAAGCTCACAAATTGTTCTCGAAGTTCTGTATTCATAATGTCAACATCACATGCATGTGTCCAGAATGAATCATGAACAGATGCAAAATGTAAACCGGATTTTCCACATGCAACAGCAGTGGAAAGCATATGTGATGCATCCAATGAATGAATATAATTAGGGGGGAATCCAGCTTGTTGTTTTCTTATGTCAATAACACTATCTTCACTATTCGAATCAAACAAAACGTCCTGAAATTCGGTTCTAATTGTTTTCTTTTTATGAATTTTATAAGGTTGAACACATGGTAAACCCAATGGAGTTGTCCAAATCACAGGTCCTGCGTGAACAACGTCTCCGGCAAGAGAAACTGATTTAGTAATCCTTTTTGCTGATTCTGTAAACCAATCTTGAATTAAATGAGCATTGGCAAACAATTCTCTAATGGATTCGAAAACTCTCTTGGCCATATAAACCGCAACGGCATGATGTTTTGAAGAGGTTTCCATATTGAAATAAGGCTGAAGTTGCTTCTTAATTTGTTCAACCGCACCAATATAAGTCACACCATAAACATTGGTCATGACAGTTTGCTTAACAACTTTACGAGTTATTTTGTCTTGCATGAACTTCGCGTCTTCCAAGCCTCTTGCGGCATCGGCATTAACTCTAGCTCTAACCAAATCAGCAACAAAAGAATAGACATCTTGCGGCCTGTCAGAAGGAATCAAGTTGACTTGATTAGCACCTTCTATATCACCACCCAAAGCAGCATAGTGCTGAAGACCATTACAAGAACCATCTTGATGAACTGGCAAATGTGATCTGAACTTAGTTGGGTCTTCTAACTGATACGCTTCATATATATCAAAACAAACCCCCAAGGCTTGGAATGGTTTATCAGCCTTCGTCCACCATGCATCCGCAGCATATGGATCCTTGGCAGATGCAAACACATTTTCAAGATTATCCTCAGTAAATTTGATTCTTTCTTCATGAGAAACTTTATCAATACCATAAAGATTAGCAAGATGGATTTTCAACCACTCCAAACCTCTTGTACCCAATTCTTTTGCTTCCCAGAACAAGAATAACGATCTTGTTAAATCACTACTTAAATGATTGAGATTAGGAGGAATTGGATATGCTCTTCCTCTAAAATCAAGACTGTGTGGGAAATAAAGAATTTCTCCTATGAACGCTCTTGCGATTTCTAATTTATAGTTAAGGTCACATCTCTGGGATCTCTTGGAAGCAAATTCACCAACAGCTCTCTTAATGAAAGTGCTATACTCAAACATAGCAGCTGGGTCGGCGTCTTTATCGGGTCTTGGAGGTAAAGTAGGTGCTTCTTCGACTGCTGGGATCTCCAAAAATTCTTGCTTAGAATTCCAGTAGTGGGCAACCACGTTATATAACTTTTTATTAATTGTCCATGCAGTAGATCCTAGAACATTCAATCCATCGAAAACGGTATCAAGATTCTCTTGATCTACAGCTGCCTTGATATAGGCACGGGTTTCTGGAGATTCTCTTACTCTAACTAATGGGACATTTTGTTGCAAGTAACCACCACCATGAGTACCATTCCAATGCGCAGGAGCAACCAACATTGGTAAATGTTGAGGTACGACATCAGCATGTTTACCGGATAACTTCTTTTTAAGTTCTGAATGAATCTTGATAACACCAACACATTGACCCTTGACGAATTGTGTTGAATGAAAGAAAGCTTGCTGATCGGTATGCTCTTTGCCATCGTTTGATGTAACTTTAATCTTCGCCGCTTTCATTAAGTGTGTTACAGCCATCAGGCCAATTGCAATACACACTTCAGTGCTCCATTCGGGAACTGGTTCCTTACCTTTCTTTCTCAATTGTTTATGCACAAGACTTTTCACTTCGTGCATTTGTTTGTTCTTTCGTGCTTTTGCAATCATCTTCTGTTGAGCATTGGAAAGTAATAGGTTCCTATATTCAAATTCTATTGCTTTACCAATTTGTAATACTGCCCTAGTAACTCTAATATTTGACGAGCTGATGTATGACGAATTTAATCTAAGTAGTTCAAGAATCGTAGTTGCTGCGACTTTTTCTGCAGGAACTGCAATCAAAAAAGGGGCATACGCAACCCTCCCCTTTTCATCTTTAGTCAAATTCTCTTCAGAGTCTTTTTTAATAATATCCCGACAAACTTGGTATTCCTTTTCCAATTGTTTTGTAAGTGATACAGTCCAAGTGTGAATCATAGCACTGTATTTAGGAATTTTTGATAGATTACCTTGTTTTGCTATTTTGTCGAACTCACGTTGCCATTTCGTCCTTGCTGCCTCAGTACCCTCGAGTTCTACCTTAATTTGTCTATTCTGATTTAAGTCTGCCAACGCCACTTTGTATGCATCTCTCTGTTCGTCGGTTTCCAACTTTTGATAAATTTCAAAATAATTCAAGTTTCTAGATTCTATTAAAGTTTTCTTAACATCATCCAAATCTTCTATTATGTGATGTAAAGTTTTAGAAAACTTAGCCATGTCCTCATCATCTTGCTTTAACCCCAACAAACTTTGTCTGATGGTACTAAGTGTGGCGGAATCAACCGCCGCTAGTTCAGCAGCATTATCCTTAGATAAGATAGGGTACTCATCTATTTCCTCAGTAGCTGGAATGGGATTTTTAAAACGATCATACATATCTAACAAATCACTAGGAATATATTTCCTATTAACTTTTTCAAAAATCGTTTCCAAATTGGCACCTAGGATATCGGTATTTTCTAAAATACTCTTGATCTTCTTATCCCGCAAATATTCGTTATAGTTTTCATTGCAATTAATAGCTTTGTTTAAAATAATTGCTTCAGTTCGACTATCAGGTTTGAAATTATCATTTAGCTTTCTTTCAAGCAATTTTCTAGACCCAACAAGCTGTGCAAAATCTAATTTTTCAGCGATCTCCTCCAAATAGCTGTTACATAATGGAGTTAAGTCTTCTGATTTATTAACATAGTTAGGTAATGATTTCAAGATTTCTAGTGCTCTATCATAAAATTTGCTATGAAGAAGGGTATTGAACCTCGCTTTCAATTGTGATATCTCCAGCTCAAATCTGTCTCTTGTAACATGGGGATCATTTTGGTTAAAAAGCATAGTTCTCGGCTTGTTGGAATCTGAAACATTGGTATTTATGTGGTTTATAAGGTTGCGGGTTGATTCTGAAGTGGAATGACTACTTGCCATAGATTTTGCTGCTAATTTTGCAGTCGAAAATGAACAAGCTGTTACTTTCAAGGAGCTCGCAAGACGAAGTTTTAAAGCTGTACCTTTGAGAACCCTATTTACGCCCAACATAGTGAAGTTATACGGTGAAATAAAATCAAGTATCCTTGAAGTTTATCCCTTTAATCCCAAGAAAGAGGTGAAAAATCTCTTTAAAAAAAGAGAAAGCAAAAAAAAATTTATTAAAAAGGTGATGATCTCCCTCTTTCGGGTAAAGAATAATATGCAGGCATTACTAAGATAAGATGTCAACATGAAAGCGGATTCTGGATGTTTTCTGGTACACAGATATCTAATATATTATGATAAAGATAAGTAAAGCTATTTAAGAGTAAATACCTTTTAGAATGTATAGATTAACCTCACCATGGATGTTGGAATTAAAAATAATACAAAAAAAAACACAAAATCCATGTATCGAAAACGATTTATAATAAACTACTTTACATTTGGAAATTACAATCCCATCTCTGCCTGCAATGCTTTCAAAGCTTCTTCATCTTCGTCATCTTCTGTAATTAGAGGCGCTGGTGCTGCTTTATTGACCGTTGGGAAATTAGGTAATTGTTCTTCTTGTTGAGGTTGAACTTTTTGAACAGGTTCTTTCTGTTTCTCTTGTTCTTCTTCTTGTAATGCTGCCAACTCTTCTTCCAATTCGTCTTCGTCGACAAATTCTGTGCCTACTGGTCTGGATATGGCTTCAGATATTTCATCTGCAAGCTCAACTTGTTCTCTTATTTCATCCATAGTATCTTCAACCTTATCCACATTATATTCACCATGTATTTGTTTCATAGCCTTGGCACCTTGTTTCATTGCCTTCATGGTTTCCAAGTTCAAGTTGGCTCCTTCAATTGAATCTAATTGTGTACTTAATGTTTCAATTTGGTTTTCAACTTTGACTAAATTGGCCTCGTACCCTTTCTTTCGTTTCAACGCACTCTTAGCTAATGCGTTTTGCTTTGATGAGACATATTTTCTTGCCAATGTATCCTGATCAGACATCTGTTGTTCTAAATGATCACGCTTCTTTCCCAAAGTGAGAATATGTTCTCGTAATTCAATAATAGCTCTCTTTGGGGCATCTTTCTTTGCCTGGCTATTTCCTCCAAACCAACCAAACATAATGAAAACGTCTCTATTGTATGCAGATTATAAGTATAAATTTATGATGAGTAGACTCGATGATCCTAGAAAAACTGGTTAGTCTGTTGAACTTGTTTAAAACAAAACTCAAAAGATGAATGAAGTCTAATTGCCTTCGAGATTACTTGGTAAATATACTCTTGTCAATGATATTTTTATGACTCCTACAGTAATCTTTATAAACAAGATTCTTTCTTCCTTTAAATTAAGAAAGCTATAAACATACAAGTATTAAAAACAGGGTATATCTGTCAAAGTAAAATTGTTATTTTGTTAAGAATCCTCCAACTTTGAAGATTTTGATAACAAAAATGTGGTTTTTCTTTTTTTTGCTTTGGAAGGAAACGAAGAAATTATATACTTAACCAAATTACACGACTTGATTAAAACAATGTCCTATTAATTGTATATATTAATTATTAAAACTCACCTCTTCGGTGTATTCCCCTTCAAAAATAAATCTAACTAACTAAAACCCATAAGAAAAAGAATATAATCAATACCCCAAAAATCTTCAAGAATAACCATCTATTACTAGTTATATGGGCAAAATATTTTAATAATTCACGTTGAGCTCCCGAAATATTCAAATTAATGTCCTCCACATTTTCATCAATCCTTTGAATCTGCTCTCCTTGTTCGCTAACCATCGTAGCTAACTGTTGGAATAAATTTCCAACTTCATTGATTGTAGATTCAATCGTTTCTACCGCTCTATTTCTTTGTTGTAAGTACTGACCACTCTGTTCTTCCATCAATAGCATTTGTTGTGTCTGTTTAGGTAATGATAGATATTCACCATTATCATAAGGTGAAGAAATACCAGGGTCTGCATCTGGGTCGTATGGAGATGGAGTAGACTCCAAAGGTGCAGATGAAGATTTTAAGTAAGGATTTTCATTTAGATTGGACAAGGATGGGTTCATGGGAGTACCACTATTACTTGATCGATTATTAGAAACCGTTGATAAGAAATTCTCACTTCTATTCTTACTCATTATTTCATTCTTTTGTCTAATCTCCAATACGGTTTTAAATTCTCCAGAAACATTTTTCATTTTAGAATTCAAAAGATTCAACACATTCTTTGAAAACTGAGATGTTTGAGAGTCTATTTGAATATTATGATCACCTTTAACGAATTTTTGTAAATTTTGAATATTTTGTTCAATTTTAAAGATTTCCTGCTTGATCACATAAGTCAATTCACCAATTTCAATTGGTTGATCATCAAATAGTGGATTACGCTTGGCCAAGAGTGCTAATTTGCTTAGTAACTCTGTAGCATGAGATATGTCTTTAGCGATTATGCTAGCTTGTTGACTGAATTGTGATTTTTTCGGTGGTTGCCGTTGTTGCTGTTGTTGTTGTTGGTGTTGTTGTTGTAAAGACTTTTGCTTTTTGTTAATCTTATCATATGTTGAGACACATTGTTGAAACTCTATTGTTCTATTCTGGATTACAACTGACATCTCTGCCTACTATTAAATAGATCCGGTCTTGTGGATTGAATGAAAGAGGCCAACAAACTCAAAAATTGGCTTTTTTTTTTCTTTTTGCCTTTTAACCACTGCAAACTTGTACACCACATTAAATTTTAATTACAATTTTTTATTTACCACGGTCAACAGAAAAAAGAAATTTTCTATTGCTATTTTTATAACTATTAACTTCTCTTTACAATTAGAGAAATGTCATTTAAACATGTGTCAGATTTAATTCATCAAACATATCTAAGTTTATTCACCATCCATTCTATATATTATCTATATGTAATGGTTAACACAAGGATAAATGCCAATTATTCTCTTGACATATTTTAATCCAATCGACACAAACTTCTCCTTGTTGGTTTCTTTTCCATACTTCGTTAACAATATCAAACATCCTCTTTAAATTTGCAACCTTATAACGTTCACTGATGGTTGCAAACCTCTGCTTCATCTTTGTTCGATCTCGTTTGGTACAACATGTAATACCACAAATTAACAACAGAAATGATAAAGTACTCACCATTTTAGTATCAATTAGTATATCAATGCAATTTAATGCATTCAACAATATAGCTTGCATTTCCATTGAACAAGGTGGGATATGCCTAATCTGATAATTCATACACAATTGACATGTATACAGATATACTTCAAATAAAGTTAAATGCAACTCAAGTTCACTCTGATCGTGCATAATGCCTTCCATTTGATTAACATTTGGTTTACATTGTTGTAATTTCTTTTGTAAATATTCGTATTTTTCAGTTGCTTCCTGATAAAAATCTAATCTTAATCCCAACAAATCTTCATCATCATCATCATCATCATTATCATTTTCTTCATGTTGTTTATTGAGATGGATATTATTGTTTAATTCTGTTTCAATCAATCTTTTCCTTTCCTCAAGTTCTGCAGCAACTGACGAAATTTCTCCTAATAATAAATAAATTGGTTGAATACAACCTTGAAAAGGATCTAATCCATAATTATCCAATTCCAATATTTTATTTTGATTAAAAATCATATCATATTCAATCATGGGGAAAATTGTTCCCTTTGAAAACGCTCGTGAAGACATAATATCATGAAATTGAACATCTGATATTAGCCATTTAATATCATTTGAATATCCAAACATTTCAACAATAGAGTTTAACCCTCCACTTTGCTTTATCATCTCGATAGCTTTACTAAATAATTTGGGCCATTTTGATATATCTCCTGCACATATATGAACTCCTACTCCAATAAGAAAGAAATTTAATAATATATAAATATCATTCTTTTGTAAATTTTTAAAATCAGGATAATTCTTTTCCATTAATTCAAATGATTTTTTCATATATGTCTGGACCTCTTGGCTATATCCTTCTATAAATAATCCTCCCCAGGCTGATAATAAATACAGAATGGACGTATCCTGTTCTGCCAATTGATAAAATGTTTTTAAAAAATAATTAGAAGATTCTGGTCCAATACAAAGATTTCGAGCTACCTTGTTAATATATCCATCTAGAAAATGTTGTGCCTTATCATCCATATATTTGAATGGACTGAATATATGCGAAAAACTAGGTGATGGGAAGAGTAAATCATAATTGTAGTGGTCTGACAATAGGATATCCAAATCTGGTGGACTATTAATAGCGGGAAATGGTTCGGGAAATTGGATCGGAGACGGTACTAAATCAGTTGGTTGTAGTTTTTCAACCAAAACTGAACCATTAGTAGCATCACTTGCTGACCGTGTAATTGGGGTTGATATTGTTTCCTTGGTTGTTACTGTTTGTTTGGTTGTTACTGTCATTGCTCCTAATTCCGGCAATGACAAGGATCTCTGCTTTTTCGCAACTTTAATTGCTCGTTTCTCATTCTCACTCTTG
Source organism: Hemisphaericaspora gorwae (assembly GCA_001655765.1). NCBI lineage: Eukaryota > Fungi > Ascomycota > Pichiomycetes > Serinales > Debaryomycetaceae > Hemisphaericaspora > Hemisphaericaspora gorwae. The sequence goes on from LQMZ01001783.1 coordinate 11,692, forward strand.
TCAATATTAGGTTTCAGTATTTTAAATTGGGTTCCATTTCTCCAATTACACTCAACGTTTCTATGTTTACAGGAACCACATATAGGATAAGTTTCATCGCATTTTTTCCTAATTATATCCATATTAGTATATTATTTTTAACTATATTATATTAAAATCAAAACATACTTTCGTTTTCGACATTGAATACAGCCATTTCTCGACCGTGTCGTTGATCCTAAAATTATACTTTTTGAATCAAATTTTTTGGCAGAAACTTGTTGTTGTTGTTGACTATGAATATACTCCACTCCTATATCGGAAGACTCTATAGTTTCATTCGAGGTCAAATCGATTACAAAGAACATCAAAGACTATAATACACTTCTAAGCAACAACCAGAAAAATAAAATCACAAAGAATAGAGGTAGAATGAAAAAGAATGAACAAAAGGAGCATCCTCATCAGGTTATCTATCAATCGATATGTGGGGTTAATCCATTTCGAGGAAACTCAAAAGAAAAAAAAATTCTTAATTCGGCAATGGGCGCAATTTCTTGAACGGCGTCATCATTCTTTGAAACCAGAAGAATTGCTAGAGTCATTTTTTGAAAAAGATTTTAATTAAATCA
>LQMZ01001831.1:0-13683 GCA_001655765.1 Hemisphaericaspora gorwae
ATGATTGAAATGATATAACATCTTAGTAGCGAATGAATTATCATGAGAATCAGGCATGATTTGTTCTAAGATTATGAAATGATTTTGCGGGATCTTACTTGAGATTTCAATTATTGGATTGGCAAATTGTGGTTTCATATATGCTAATGAAACTTCAGCTATGAAGATCTTAATTGAATCCGGGTCATTGCCAACTAATTGAGATAATAATTCTTGATATAATTTTGAATCTTTTAAATCACATCCAACAAGTTTATAATTATTAGTTGAAATTTTATACCGGGGTTCATTTAATTCTTCTTGCCCGCCAATCACAGTCATAATCTCATTAGATTGTTTAATCATGTTACATTTATTGTCAACAAGATCAGGATAATCGATATCTATGAAATTCAAATTATAATCAGGATATAATGATAATAATTGAAACGGTAATGGATCAAATCCACAACCTAAATTAACCACATGAATTTTCTTGTCTCTATTCATGGCAACAATCCGAATTATCATCTGTAAAATAGTTTCCATTCTAATCCAATATCCTCGATTGATAGCAGGTGATCTTCTTTTCCCCTTGGGAACAAAATATTTAAACCATTCACCTAATTCAGGTTGTAGTTTCCGAAGATATAACATTTCCACACTTCTTTTCGAAACTATTGATGAATTGTTGGTGCCTTGCACTTGTTGATCATCATATACTTTCTTTCTCCTATCCTTTTCTATCTTCTTCCGTTGTCTCGCTAATTGGTTAGCATCTAGTTTGGTGGACATTGCGATGGGGTCAAGCTGTCTGATGGGATGAAATATTTACTGCAAAAATTTTTTTTCTGGGTCCATTTATATCAGTGGGCATCGACCCAAATGGGAGGCCCCAATGAAGGACCATCTACAAGGTTCCACTCAGGGGCGGGGGAAATTTATCTATTATTACACTATATCTTTTACACACCCTTAAACGCCTCATTTAATTCACTCTTGAGTTTGTCTTGAGTTATATATTGACATTTTGTCAAGAATCTCGCAGCAGCCAAAGTAGCACGTAAATCCTTTATTGAGTTTCTAGTAGTATCCACCTGTTCGGCCGCCTCACCTTCATCAACATCCATATCATCTTTTGACCTCACATTCAATCCTTCACCACATTTAATCCATATCTTACCATTTATACCAATAGCAATTTCAAATTTACATTTGTTACTTAACAATTCTAAAAATTTACAATTCTGATTAAATAATAATTCTCTGGCAAAATTTAAATTAACATTAAAAACATATCCTGATTCATCTAATAATCCAAATCCACCTTCTTTACCAGTATTAGGATCAATACATTCCAATTCAGCTTCAATATCACTTATATCCAAACTCACTCTCGCATAAACAGCTTGACCAATTTTTAAATTTGGTCGATTCTTCTTCAGAGCATTGGGGAATGCCATAAACGGAAGTAAAACTGGCGAGGAAAAATCTTGTAGTTGAACCTTATATGATTCTCCAAATACCCCTGAAATTATCCCAATTACAAAATCATTAAGGTGTGGGATATATCTCCGAGAATTAGATTCAACATATATTAATTGATTAGTATGATTCTTATTAGTTTCAACCGTGAGTATTCCGGCATTTGATGGTGTTAGTTGTATAGAGGTGGGGTTCTTATATATCCCTGGTCCAATGGTTGTCTTGATAGTAGTGACATCCTCTATTGGAAGCTTATCCCCTGGTAATATTAAACTGTGTGACATTGATTTGTGTAAGTCTATGGGTTGGATGAGAGTTTAACAAATCTGTCTCTTCTCATTTCGTTTTGCACTTTTTTTTCCAAGTGGATTCTGATGAGATCTTGACATTTGGTAGCGAAGAGGTTTCATTTTTTCAAATCGCACATGGTAGCTCAACTGTGGATATGTTTTTTTAACATAGGAAATTATGGACTATTCTATGCAAAATAAACATTTACAAATAAGTACGTTACTATAAACAATATTTATACAAAATATAACACGCTTGGGAGTGACCTTTACTAACAGGAGTGATAGTTTCGCGAATGGAAGGACGGGTTTAGCAAGTGACATTTGACCTTTGCCAAATGGAATGACATGTTAAGGAACTAGCGTTTCCAAATATACATAAACATGATAACGGAACTGATGTTTTCCACTAGACATAAACCTGTTAACGGAACTGACATTTTCCACTATACATAAACCTGTTAACGACGTTTTCCACGATACATAAACTGTTGACTGAACTGACCGTTTGGCAAATAGGTCATTTGCCCAGGGTCATTTACTGAATCGTATTCAAGATAAAAAATCTATCTTCATAATATTGAGTTATATCCACAACATTCAATGCGTCTCTCTTAGTCGGCCGAAATACATCTAGTGGTCTATAATCACGTAATAATAACATAGTTTCATAATCATATTGTAATATTGCACGTTCATCGAAAAAATCAAGAGTTTCGATATTTCTGGTATATAATTTTTTTATCATTATATCATCTTCATCTTCCCTGGTGAATTCTAAGTTGTTTGTGGTGGTGGGGATTGTCGTGGTGGCTTCAGTGGTTGAGGTTGAGGTTGTGGTTGTTGTGGTGGTGGTGGCGCCGTTCTTTCTAGTTGGGTAATGTTCTGGTCTAATTACTGTCGTTGCGAAACTTTTAATTGGCACTTCCAATTCATTTGAGATAACTCTTGATTTAAATCTATTGGTAATTAATGATTCGGTATTATATGGATTGGACCATATGATATTATTATGATAAAATACAAATCTTCTTCTAAAAAATGCAAATATTCTTGACGCATAATAAATATGTCGTTGTAAAGTTTCATCAATCATGAATTGTTTCATATATTGATTTTGTCGATTTATCGTCATTGTATTTCTATTAATGAAAAATCTATTTGTTGGAAACATAAAACTCATACTGTATAAGTATTTACATGATGGGAAAATGGCATCTAATGAAGCAGCAATTGCATAATAGTAGATATATATCGTGGTTGATAAATCATTTATAAATGAAGATTCCTGAGGGCAGTTTTGGTTTATTGTTGGGTTATATGCCATTGCTTCCAGGGGACAAATAGTATGCCAATGTTTAAAGATTTCATAAATTACCAATGGTGGATAAGTACATACGATATTTTCATTTCTTGATTGAAATATAATTGGTAATAAAATTTCATTAAAGAAGTTTAATAAATTTAAATATTCAAATTTTAATTTTAAAAACTTTTCATGTAATTGACCAAACTGCAGTATTGGACTTATAAAGATACCTTGTAAACTTTTTAAATTTGATTCAATTTCAAATAAGAATTGTGGATTATATGAAGGTAAATTAATTGATACTAAATTAGTTTGTAAATTATTCATTAGAAATTGGACAATTGAAGTTGGTTGTAAATTATTTCTAATAATATATCTTGAATATATTTCAAATGTTAAATAAACCCCTTTGGAACTATTAAGATAACTTTGTCCACTAAATTTCATCATTAATATTGCAAAACTTAATAAATAACTTGAAAATGCAAATGTTTCACTTAATTTAATCATATTTAATGGATTACAATTGAAACTTTCTAATTCAAATTGACAAATCCTATTTCTTAATTTTCGTTGACATTCTCCATGTCTTTCTAACCAATTTTTATCTAACCAAGTTAGGAAGTGTAAGTTATTGGTGCTATACTTTTGTTTCTGATGGAACGCGTTTAACAAGACAGCTTGTCCAAGACATAAGTATGCCTGCATTAGAATATAATCATTGTCATCAATATTTGAAGATAATCGAGATAAACTATCATTTAAAAAGTCTAATATTGTAAGTTTACCAAATACTCCATGGAAAGTTAAATCGGCTTGAGTTTTCGTGATTACATCTTGTGGATTAATGTTTTTATTGAATCTCGAATGAATTATTGCGAATGTATGAGTTTGAACTATGGCATGGGGGAGTTTATGGGACATTGAACTGGGCAGAAGAGGAGGACAAGTGCCTGGTGAAGGAGGATGATCAACCACCACCTTAAATTCATCTGAAAAATCATCCATTGAAAGATTATTAAATTGTAAAGGAGGATAAGGAATACAAGGAATATTTAAAGGTAAATCATTCAATTCAAATTTAAATTCAATAACTGTATCATTAGCCTTACCAGGAGCACTAAATTGAATATTTGTTGATGAAGTTGGTAACCGATAATTTCGATTTAATAACTTATTCTGACTATCTCTTAAAGAATGAGTTAATTTGATCCTTTCTAATTCATTTCTGCCCAATGTTAAATATGAACATGTTTCTCGTTTACCTCTAATACAATTCCCACATGTTGGAAGTTTTTCATCACATCTTATTTTCTTTCGTTTACAATTAAGACATCCTAATTTGGAATTAGTATGTCGTCTTCTAGAACTATTAGGTACTTTCATTGTCACCCGTTGGTCGTTGTTCCCTTACCCAGTAACTCTTGTTCTTTGTTCAGACTGAAGAAGTGAATGAATCAAGTGGATGATGGAAGGAATATATAAAAGTTTTCCATCTCCCCAAAGAGAATAGAATTACGAGAAATCATTCAACATTGAAAAAGAAACAAACAAAAAAAAAAAACTTCCCCTTTGTTCCAACGTATATTGCACCGTTGGGTTATGCCACAGGCCAGTACTACAAGAGACGATGACACTAAGAGATAGATGCTTATCATGGTTGATACTCTCATCAGAGTATCCGAAGCAAGTATAACAGTATCAGTATGAAATGGTTGGATGTTCATAAATCATATACGATAAAATCACCAGTTAATTTCACATTAAATAATAATAATTTTTTTTGTTTCCTTCTATTGGCTTATTTATGAAACAATCCTTTATTGTTTAATTATAGCACTAAACATTGGCCATAGAAAATAATTAGTAAATTAGCATGTACAACTAGCAAATTAGCCAATGAGATTTGAAAACTAGCTCAATTGTTTCCTATTCTTTTCTCGGTAGGAAATCCTTCTGGTATGACCCAATTGCGATGACTTTTTCAGCCACCCTAAACAAACAAAATAACACCAATTACAGTTAAGCCTCATTAATTATCAGATTAAATCTTTATTGATACTAATTTTATGTTTCTTTATACCATTTGTTAAATGAGTTGATTTTCTTTTATTCTTATTCTCAGGTGTTGATTGCAGTTGTGATAAAAACACTAATGAATCCTCAAACGACAAATCAGCAAAATTATCAGTTGTTTCTTCAACTATACTGAGTCTCTGGGGATTTTTAACGGTTGCAATTGAAGTTGCAGTTGCAGTTGCAGCTGCAGCTGAAGATGCAATTTTCCCATTAGTTTCAATCAGATTTATCCCATTAGCAACTGTAGAATGAACTGGCAACGCCTTGAATTTCTTAAGATTAGATAAAATAAAATCTTTTCTAATTTGTTGATAATTTGGAAAATAAATTGAATCAATTGCCTTATCATAATTCATAAAATGATATTTCCCCTTTAATTTAGGTATAAATGATATACAATATTCTTTAAACTTAATCAATTCAATATTATTATTTCCAATAATACCTGATATCCCTGGGATAAATTCACCACATCCGAATGAAAAATCTACAGTATTATGATCAAATATAGCCTTATCGGTAATAATTAATAAATTATCACAAAATAATCTATTGAAGACCCCAATGATTATAGATTCATCAGAAATAGTTAAATTCATAACTTTCAACATAGATTGGAAAGTCCCTATATTATTCTTGGATAAGTAATCATATAACAATCTAATTTTAACTAGGATAATTAAAGCAGGATCGATTTCTGGAAACATACATTTCCTACAAACAAGTCTTAATGAGCCTGTGCTTTTGTTATACCCATATTCAACTGGGTTAATACTTTGTTGACAATCTTTGCATACAACCTTGCTTGTAATTTTGCTTCTGGTAACTTCCTGGGTATGTTTTGGCACAATTTGTTTTGGTGAAATTTGTTTTGGTACAATTTGAGTTGGGAGAACTTTGTTTAAAGTATCAAACATTTCATCTAAATGAAGTGAACAAGGAGGTAATTCTTTCACCCCTATATCAACCATATCAAAAGGATCAATTTCAATTGTATATACCTCATCATTAGTTGGCTTAACCAATAGATTCATTTTCACTTGATGCATACCAGTATTTATCCCACCAATTTTAAATTGCCCATCCCCTCTTTCAATTTGTATTGTAGATGTCTCCTTGCAATCTTGAAAATACGGTGGCTGATAATTCTTGGGACAATTTTCATTAAACATTAATCTAATTGAAATGAATTTTTCATTGGGTAAATTATCCAATGATTGAGTTAACACAATTAATCGTTTAATTAAACTTTGGATTTGTTTCTTAGCTTCGCCAGTGTCAGTTACTACTAGCCCCCCTCCCACCTCATTCATCAGAACAGATATGGTTTCATTTGTATAATCTATGGCAAATAAATAACATTCATGAATCTGATTTGGTTCAGTACCAGATAAATATATTGAAAATTGTATAGCTTTAAGATATTTCGATTCTATGGATGATTTAATTCCAATTTCAATACAATTTATAAATGAATCAGCTTGACAAGTTACTCCTTTAATTAATTTCTTGGTTCTTATATAATTTTTATCAGAAATGGATGATTGGGGAGGAGTAGTGGAATAACATTTTGTATCTATATAATTATCATCATCAAAGATATTACGTAAGAATGTAATACAATATAATGATACTGAGATTAATTCATGAATTAATCCCAATGATTGTTGTGATGTTATTTGTTGATGTCTTCTTGTTGGCATGTCTTGTAGGGGTGGAAAGAAGAACAGAAACTTTTACAACCATTGGTTGCAAAAAAAAAGACGTTTTATAAAAAGTTCGATGGACTCAATTTGATTTGTCTCTTCACATGATTTAATCTTATTAAACCTATTTGTAGTCAATGATACTATATCCCTATACTAGTCCCAATGGTGGAACTACTGGAGTAGGATTACCTCAGTCATAATCATAGACAATCAATTGTTGACTAATACTCTACAAGATATGAAATTACATAGGTACCCTTTCAATTTTCAATATTTCATTCTTCTGATAGTTTCATCTCCTTAACGGAGGGTGATGTTCATCTTTACACTATATATGTTTGGTATTATTACCCATGGTGTGAGATATCGGCATAGGTACTACAAATTGTGTAATAAATCCATGAAATGAAAGACATGAACCATTAAACTCGTAACATTTACTTTACCAACTTGTATTAAGATGGGAAAGTTTTACTAGGTGGATCTAATAATAGTCTTGCATATTTTTAAGATCAGTTACAGAAACCATTGCTTTGGCATATGTATCGGGTTAGATACGTACAATTTCTAGAATATTATAATACATTCTGAGATTCTCTTCTTTTTACCTTTGTGATAAGGGAGATGATGCTGGTGATCATCGGCGTTTTGTAAGTTTCCGGTTTCTATTATTCTGTTCTATAGTTGTGTTAATACTGGCCCCAGTTATAGTCTTGTCGTATTTAAGAAAAATAGGTCCATACTTGCCTCAAGATGAATGGTTAGAACCTTTCTTCAAACGCTCAGAGAGTTTATTTTCAATGATCGGTGAGTGAAGGATCTCTTTTGTCGAGTCCTCTCCTCTATCTATATAAAAGGAATTGTTATTTCCTTACCGTTGTACTTTGCTTAGATATTATTAAGATTAATGTTCGTTACAATGCAGAATTGATCTTATATGAAGAGCATTTACATCTCATGAAATAGTCATTATCTTCAATTGAGATCACCACCTTCTATGGAGAGACTTGATGATTGATGTTGGGAAAAAGAAGATTCTCCAGGTTATGGAAAGTGCTGTCAGACTATCATGGAAAATAATGGTATTTAATTTACAAGTAATGTTGTGGAATATCATATGTTATAGTAAAATTTTGGTGGTTGTCTATGGTATAGATCAATGTTCTAACCCCAACAAATTTCCCAATATTTCCATAACTGCGAAGTTTAGGAACATACTCCAAAAGACATTCCTAGATTGAAAGAATCGGCTTGGGCACTCTTACCTATAAACCCATTGGGGTAAATAGAGATCTTAGATTGAATGGTAGCGCCACATTTTTTTTTTGACAAAAGAAAATAGAAACTTATCAATCACAATAACGAAAAGAAGTCAATAATTTCCAAAAAGGTTGTGGCTTATTAGTCATAGTTTGAAAAAGTTAACATCCACAGTTCAGTTCTCCCTGCCCCCCTCTCCCCCTTGAAAGTTTGATCCCCACCCAAACATGGTAATACAATCAACAAACAACCCCCTGACTGACAGACATCCCTTGACTATGCCAGTAGTCACTAGCACAGCCCCTCCACATGAAATATTAGTGACAAAATTTCGAATTAAAAAGTCATCTCCTACCAATCACTCATCACAGATTGATATTAATAAATTGACAAGTTGTATAAGATGTAGGAAATTAAAGAAGAAATGTAATAAGAATACTCCAGAATGTCTTAATTGTGATAAAGCTGGTGAATCATGTACTTATATGCCAAGGAAGAAACGAAAATCAAAGAAACAACCGGAAGGCTCTTCAATTTCATTAAGTCCATATTCTGAAGGTCAAGGTCAAGTATTTGAGAATTTTGATGGTGGCAGTGGCGGCGGCAGTGGCAGGAGCAGTAGTTGTGGCAACGACAACTGCAGCGACAGTAATAGTAACTACAGCAATGTAGTACTAAATTCCATTGACGCTCGTGCACCAGATTTCCATTCATATCCTAAACAAATCTCCAAAGTATTGATAAGTGCAGTTGGGATAAATACCAATTCCAATGTAAGTATTATCCCGCCAATAGTTGATAAAGAATTATTAATTTCCATAATAAATGCGTTTTTCATTCATAATTATCGGGCATGTCCAGTAATTAACAAACGTCAATTCGTATTACAATTCAATAGTTTATTTGACAATGATGACGATGACTCTCCACCAAATCTTGATAGATTTGATGATAAATTTGAATTATATATGGTATTAGCAATTGGTAGTACTGGATTAGAAAGATCAGGAGTTATAAATCGGGAAAAGAAAATTTCGGAATTTTTTGTAAGTAAAGCATTAAATTATATTCATAATAATTTATCAAGTAATGATATTAAAAATGTTAAATATTTAATATTATTAGGGTTATATTCATTTTTTGATCCTTGTGAATTTACTGCTTGGGAAATTACTGGTAAAGTAACAAGATTAGCAGTACATCTTGGATTAAATAAAGAAATCCTGACTCAAGATAGTAAAAATATGACTCCAAGACAAATTGAATTTAGATCAAGATTATTTTGGAGTGTTTATATGCTTGATAGATTAACTTCTGTTTCCCTAGGTCGACCAGTTGCTATTAATGATGATGATATAAATACCCCGTTCCCTCAATTATTAGATGATGAGCATGAAGATATTGATATAAATCATTTACTTTTAAATTTAAGAAGAATTGAAGGACAAATTTTAAAACGAGTTCATTCAATTAATATTCATAAACAGATATGTAATAAAAATAAATCTATAGAACAATATCGTGATGAAATTTTATGTGATCTTAGGGGTGAAATCGATCAATGGTACAATGAAGCTGATGAACTAAATGGTTCAAGTTTGGTGAAAAAATCGCCAGTTTCCTTCCATTCACTGATTCCATGGTATAGCGCAAGATATCATCATTTATTAATTTTACTTTATCGTCCATCATACCTAAATCCAGTCCCATCATCACAAAATCTTGAAATATTAGGCAAATCATGTGTTGAAACATTATCCTCAACTTATAAATTATATATTTCCAAATTATTACCATTAAATTGGACAACATTATATCGATTTTTAATGGTATGTACAACAATATTATATTGTTTATGTAAATGGACAATTGATATTGTTGAATCAAAAACTGAAATTTGTTATTGTATTGAAATTTTACAAGCTTTTGGTAGTGATTGGATAGTTGCAAAAAAATGTGCTGAAGTTTTTAAACAAATTGAAAATAAATTATTAGAAATTAGTTTAACAAGTGATCATGGTTGTGATAAAGATATGGAAAAATTATCAAAAGAGTTACTAGGTGTGAGTAGTTCTTATCATGAAATATTAAATGGACATTCGGTTGATATTTCATTTGACAATCAATTTATGTATACGTTTTAGTGTTTATTTGTGTACCCAATGTATTTGTTACCACCCTTTATTTCATTTACTACCCTTATGTAATGTTAACAGAGAATTTGCAACAAATAATTTTTTTTTCTGGTTCTTGTCACGTGGTTTTCAACCACGTGAATCAAATCACGCGGTATTATTCACGTGCATTTATTACGTAATCATACACTGAAATGAGTGACTGTGGTTTTTACTCTTGTCTTTGTTTTTTCTTTTACTTAATGTTGAATTGTGGGGCAGGGGCGTAATAACTCTTGGATTATAGAACACGAATTTCTACACAATCAATTTACTGTGAGTGTATATATAGTCTATCATATACGATAATGTATGATATGTATATTTCTATTACTTGTGGTTAAAGGTATTTTCAGCCAGCATTCAACACACTTTAATAAAAAGTTCTTATCACTAAAGCAAATGAAACTTTCAGAAAATTAAAAAATGGGATGACGATTAGTTACTGCATATAATCTTGTGATAGTTTTGGGGTTAAGATTCTCCTTAGATTTCTTTGAAAGTCTCTACTTATTTATTCTCTACTCAGTTTCGATAAGGTTAAAACGCATTAGAAGATATTTATTTATTTATTGAAGGTAGAACAATTATAGAGTGACATAGAGAAGATACGCATTCACACACACCGAGAGAGAGACATGTCACATCCGGCAGCTAGTGTTAAGTCAATTTTTAGTGGGAAAATCAATTTAGATTCCCCTGATGATTTCTATATGAATGAAGATGATAGTACTATGAATATAGATGGGGAGGGTGAGAGAGAAGTTGTCGACGATGGTGGCAGTAATATCGACGACGACAATGATGACGAGGATTATAGAGGAGGATATGAATGTATAGATGATATATCATCCAAAGAATCAAATTATAGTATTACTTCAAAAAACTTAAAAGTATTCGATAATCAACGAATAAAATTAAATGATGCAAATGGGACTAATTTATCATTAGTTTCCACCGAATCGGATTATCAACAGAATATAATTGATGATACAACAAGTGAATTGTTATCACCAGATTATTTAATTGGAGAGACTTTACTGAGACCACTTTCTCGTAATTCTACTACTTCGTGTCTTTCAACTACTGCTACTAAAGATGGAATTGAAGGTAGAAGACTTCATAGAAATGGTCCAACCGCTTATTCAAGTAATATAATTTCAAATATGATTCATACTCAACAATTACAAAGTCTTGCCAAAACTAAACTAGCGAATGAAGTAAATGAATTGGAAACTACCAGTAAGGGAGAAGGTGATGAGGATTTAACTTCGTCATTAGATGCAGATAAGCTTACTAGTCATATAAAGAAGAATAAAAAACTTTTAAAAAATGTCAAGAAGGGTAATCCACTTGGATATGATCAGGATCAGCAGGACCAGCAGGATCGACAGGATCAGCAGGATCAACAGGACCAGCAGGATGATACTATGAATACTGATGATATTAAAAAAGACAGTGGTTGATGTTTAGAGACTTTTTTTATTTTTATATAGCATAATATGATTATCATTAAATTGTAACTTTACCGTACCCCACCCCAGAGTGTTCAAACCAAGGAGTACCTCTGGTACTCCATGCACATACTCTTCTCCACTTGAGATTGTACACTTGGCATCCTAGGGCGTAGCAGGTAGCATATGTAAAGAATGTTAATTCTTCTTACATTGACAGGTCACTAATTCAACTGGATTTACCCCTGACGTGAATACCTTACCCGGGGTTTTGAAGAAACTTGTTAATAAAAATCACTACAGAGTCTCTCTAACTACATAAACTCTTCAATTCAAAGCAATTCAGATCCATTTGTAACAAACTCATCAAATTGCAGCCATCAAGGGAATGAGGATTTCTTTGCTGTATGAAATTTCAATTTTTCGCAACTTTCTCCGGGCCCCACCAATTTGTACGAGAGAATTTTTCAACCAATGAAAAATTTCTTCTTTAATCACACAAGGGGATTCTCTTTCATCAAATATCTCTTTGGATAAAGTTCGTCACCATGTTATCACGAGTATCTAGAAATGTTATGGCCAGTATCAAACTGTCCAGGACGATCAATTCAACCTTTGTCAAGTCTCAAATGTTATCAATTCGTCGCTTAGCTACATCATCTCCACCACCTCCTCCATCAACTAATCAAGAAATTTTCACCAAACTTTCTGATTCTAAGGATCCCAATAGAAATCAATTCTTTCAATATAGTTGGGGATCATGGTTAAAAGATGATAAATATAAGAAACAACAGAGAGAGACTTATTTTTCAATCGAAGGTATAAGTACTTTAATTGAAGATTTAAATGTCCTTAGAACACAACTGGAAAATATTGATTCTAGTGGAGAACCATTATTGAAACCACCACAGCAATTGAAGGATGGTAGTTATGTCATAACTAATAACTTAGCCAATGAAGTAATTGGGAAAGTAGGTGATGGAGGAACATCTAAATTATTGATTAAATCAATTGCTAGTATTCATGAAGGTAAACATCATAGAATTTATAAAATTATTTTAAATAGTCCTGGGAGTAAAGGGTTAATATTAAGAATCCCATATAAATTAGATTCTGATTGGGCAATTTCACAAAAGTTAAAGAGTGAAGTTGCCACCATGGATTTTTTCCGATTAAAATTAGGATTAAATGTTCCTAAAGTATTAGCATATGGTGATAATAAGGTTAATTCATTAGGGAGTCCATTCATTTTACAAGAATTTATTGATGGAGAATTATTAATGAAGAAATGGAATCCATTAATTGAAGATTCCCCGGAGAATATTGAACAATTGAAGGAAGTAATTGAACCAATTTCTGAATTTCAAAATAAATTATTATCGATTGAATTTAATAAATCAGGTTCATTATATTTCAAAGATGATGTTGATCACAATTTACAACAATCTGGTTTGCCATATGATGGTGAAGAAAATCCATTATTGAAGGATAGATGGAGATTAGGTCCAAGTGTTGAACGATCATTTACCAAGAATAAAAATAAATTACCTAAATCAATAATTGATCAATATAATGGACCTTGGGATAGCGATAAACCATTGGATGTGATTGGTTCTGTTGCTGATATCGAATTGGAAAATGCCAAGAATAGATTGTCACTTGTACAAGCTGATGCTGGAGAAACTACCTCTGAAGAAGTATTACTTAAACAGATTGAAACATTTGAACATTTAAAACAAATCTCAAGTAAATTAATTAATCCAATTTCAAAATCAATTATGAATGCTGATGAATTATTTAAACCTAGATTATATGTCCCTGATTTGGATCCATTGAATGTTATCCAAAATGGTACTGAAAACTATTTCATTGATTTTGAAAACACAACAATTAAACCATTTATTTTAACAAATTATCCAAATTTCATTGCATATCATGGAGCTA
>LQMZ01001854.1:0-12387 GCA_001655765.1 Hemisphaericaspora gorwae
TTCTCACTTTGAGGGTATAAGGGTAATCTCACTCATCAACCAAGTTGGATTCAGTGGCTCTTTTGAAGAGTCAAAGAGGGACGTGACCTATAGAAATGATCCTATGAAGTACGTCGACAGAGAAAAGAAAAAGAAAAAAAGAAAACTTCAAAGAAACATGTGGGATCAGCCAAATATTTATAGATCCTCATACAAATCAGAACTGCCGAAAAAAAAAAACATTTTTTTGTAATCCGGGTAAACTCATCTCGAATTTCCAGAAATTTTACATTAAACCTAATCACATGACATGTCACCTGACCACAACAACATGCAGGAATAAGAAAATGAAAATTTTCAAAATTGTCGACAACAATTTTTTTTGGGTTTAGAATTTTCACGTCTATTAACAGACCCACTCTACTCTTTTTACCACAAGAATTTTGAATCAATTCAATCAATTAAACAATGTCTATCGAAGAAATCCCTCAAGGTGCCGATGTTAACGTTATCCCAAAGAACGAAAAGAAGGCTAGAGAATTAATCAAGAAATTAAACTTGAAGCAAATCAAGGGTATCTCTCGTGTTACTTTCAAACAAAGAGGAAACTTGATCTACGCCATTGATGCTCCAGATGTTTACAGATCTGCTGCTGGTACTTATGTAGTCTTCGGTGAAGCCAAGGTCGACGACATGAACCAAAGAATTGCTGAAGCTCAAGTTCAAGCTGCTCAACAAGAAGCTTTACAAAAGGCTGCTGCTGATGCTGGCTCTGCTGACAAGTCCCCAGAATCTATCACCGCTGACTTAGAAAAGGCTTCTTTAGCTGATAAGGCTGAAGAATCAGAAGAAGCTGACGGTGACGTTGATGAAACTGGTTTGGATCCAAAGGACATTGAGATTGTTGTTGAACAAACCCAAGTCTCCAGAGCAAAGGCTGTCAAGGCTTTAAGAAAGCACGACGGTGACATGGTTAACGCAATTATGGAATTATCTTAAGTTATTCGCTAGATTAGGTAAAAATATAATATACAATTATCCCGATATTCCCATTAAAAACAATTATAAATCTATCTATTTGGACCCCTTCTCTTCCTCTTGATTTTCGTTTTCTGACCGCGAATTGGCAGGAATTTTCAAAGCTTCTCGACCAGTACTAGATGAGTGAGACTCCAGGGTTTCTATTGAAGGAGAATCAAGCCTTGTTGGAGGTTCAGGAGAAGATTTGTCTTTTATAGAACCTTTGCTTGAGCCAGAAGTTGCCATTCCGGAACTTATAGGTACTCCGTAATTCGAAGAGCTACTTTCCTGGAACAACATACCTTTTCCATTCATGGTACCGCACTTCCAACATTGATATTTAACTGATGCTGGATCTTCGGTATTGGGCGGGGCCAATCCATTATGAGCAAAACAGCTGTAGCAAATTAAGGCATATCTTTGTTCAACTGATTCGCTATTATCAGATCCTATTAAAATATCTAATAGCCTATCTTGAAAAGTTCTCTGTGTTGGTTGGGTAGTTGATGCCGAGAACACTGGTTGTTGCTCCACCTTTTGTATTTTCAGAGGCAAATTGTTGAGCAGGGTTGATACCTTTGGAAGGTTCAATTCTTTTAATGCTTTTTCCCTAAGAGCATTGGAACGTTGACCTACCTGTATAGATTGCAGGCGTTCTTGTGCTTGTGCTTGATTTAGTTTCCCTTGGTTTTGTGGTCCAGACTGTGACTGCCTTGGCTGTTGTGGCATAACTGGCCTAGCGGACTTATCATATTTGTTAATCAATTCATTAGTCTTATTGAAATTGGTAATTTCCTTTAATTCCTCAATCTTTTCCTTATGCTTTGTTTGCAGCGATTTCAAACGCTTGTTCCTAGTATTAACTAAGAATTCAAAAAAGAGTTGCGTAAACCTAAGCACAACTATGGAGGCAATTGGATAAATGAGAAGAATCAACAAATGATTCTTCGTTTGCCCCTTTATAAACCTCATAATTCTATTACTTGCAATCACATCTCTTGAACCCGTGGTATAACAATAGGCTACAACTAAGAAATATATGGATGCAAGATATTGAACGAGGGTTCTTCTAACATATCGGGATTTTGTCTTGAGTTTGACAATTTGCTGTTTTGTGCTTGTAATATCTTCAGTTAAACTTGTTAACTCCTTTTCAAACACCTTGGGATCAAATCCACCTTTACCGAATAGACCAAACACACCCATAATATCAATATTAAGATTTCTTGCAGAGATGGAGCTCAAAGCAAACAGGTCAGTAACTCATTTTTTTCCTTGCTTGTACCACATTTCCCGCTTTAAAAGCTACAAACATAAAACTTGAACCAAACAAAAAAAAAAAATTGATTCTAATCATCCTTTGATTCCTATATTTATTTATAGCGAGGACGGCGGTGTGTATCATTAGTATTTAAAGGGGTTTCCTTATAGATTCATTAAACAAGGAGTCGAGATTTCTATCCGATAAAAATATATTAGCCGCGATGCCGTACACGATAGGTCATACAAGAGTAACACTTGATTCCACCTTATTAACAGATTCTGATAAACAACTCATACTTCAACATCCCCAGGTATTTAGATATTGTCTCAATAATGCTGCATATCGATTATTTATCCATCTCAAGAAAATTATACATCTTTATGGTGATATAATAACTATTTATTCCACCTTGTTAAGAAAAGTACCCAATTATGATGATATTACCAAGATGACAAACAAGTGCAAAAGAACCATATTGAAATTAGAAGAAGATTTTAACTCAATATTTGGAGTTAATACACGTAGGGCATTTGGGAAAGAATGGCAGGATAAAAGTTATGAGTCGGTCCAGAGATTAGCTCAACTACTCATTAACTCATCTATCGAATCTTTCGAATACATAGCAAAAGATTTGAACTGTATCGAAATATTTTTCAAACATTATAACAATCTAAAGAAATTATTGATCCCATTCCTTGGAGACCAAACCGAATCTATAATGCGATCATTGCACAAAGCTAGATCATTATTTAATCATTCAACAATTGTCGATACATTACCTGCAATTCATGAATTACCCGAACCAATCATAAAGCAACTTAAAAAGATTGAAAAGATCACCAGTGGAGTAGAAAAGGAGACTATTATTCTCGATAGGGCGTTTATTACTTTTGATCCGTCATTAAAGCAATACACAAGCATATTGTTAGGTAAAGCAATACTCAAAAGAGAAGTTGATATGCGCAGTTGCGAATTAATCAAACGTCGAGAAGTTTGCTTTCAAGCTGCTGAACATGTTGTTAGTATACCTCTCACTGAAGAACAAATACCAAACCCAATGAAGGATTTCAGTAGGTATCTCTTATACTTGGTCCTTTTGTTGATTATATTGATCAGCGTAATCATTTATAGAATTCTTAAGGTTTTATTTGTATAAGCCAATAAGTATATGCATTATTTAGCTTTTGAATTGATAGTGATGCATTCTCTAGTAGTTTGCAGCCATCGTCCTAACTCGGCATTTCTCACCTCGTTCAGCCAAACCAATTTTAGAGGGTAAGCCTCAAAAGTACCAGATACACACTACGTGCTATAGAGAACATATTTTACCTTCTAAATTAAGAGCAGACACAGTTCTGTTGTCCAAACTGAAGTATAGTTTAACTACTTCCCCTTTCCTGTATATTAGTGGAACATTACTTTTAAAATTCACATTTTCAGATTTTTTTTCTGAGGGTAAACAGAACAACCATAAAACCAATTGGCCCTACTCACTTTAGTTGCTTCGTTTACGTGGTACAACGCCAATCATAGTCTAGGACAGCAATCCTACAGGAAGTACAATTAAATCTTTTACAGAAGCTGGAAAAGCAAAAGAGATAATATAAAGTTACTCTAAATAAACCAACGAAGAAATACCCCAACTCCACTCCAGAAAAATAATACATCACTTCCCAGGTAGAGATGTCGGATAAACAAATATATTCGGCAACTTATTCGAATGTTCCAGTTTTCGAGTTTGTGACACCCGAGGGACCAATTATGCGTCGAAAATCAGATTCATGGATAAACGCAACCCATATTTTGAAGATTGCCAAATTTCCCAAGGCCAAAAGAACAAGAATATTAGAGAAAGATGTACAAACAGGTACCCATGAAAAAGTTCAAGGTGGATACGGGAAGTATCAAGGGACATATGTGCCGTTAAACTTGGGCGAGCAGATTGCAAGGAACTTTGGAGTTTTTGAAATTTTAAAACCAATATTTGAATTTCAATATATCGAAGGGAAATCAGAGACGCCTCCGCCTGCACCAAAGCATAACCATGCTCTGGCGTTGAATATTGCAAAACGACAGGCTGCCCAACAAACAGCTGCTAATAAGCGAACCAAAGTCTCGACACCAACGATAGCAGTTGCGTCATCCAGTGGCGATGAAAAGCCCAGAAAACGGGGTAGACCAAAGCGCGTGGCATTGAATCGAGCGCCATCTTTGAAACATTCAGATACCATTCCTTTGGAACAAAGCGGATACAGCCATGCGGCCGCTAGAACATCTTATATCGGAGCGATGCCGTTGATTCAACGACAAGATACTGAACAGGACGCACTCCAATTGATGACAACAAATATGAATCTTAAACAAGGGGATCTCCAAGCCGTGCATAGCGAAGAGGAAGATGATGTTCAGGATAAGGAAGATGGAGCATTTAGGATAACGAGGCGCTTCTATCCCAATGGTGGTAGTGAGTTACCAATTGATTCTCAGCATGATGATTTGCTTACGAGTAGAGAATTATTTGGTGTGTCGCGAGAATCATTCGAGAAACCAAGAAATCCATTCAACGGGAACGACGAAAAGTTCGGAACAATACAGCAGTACCGTCAACCTAGCATGGCCAGTCTTTCAAGTACCCTGGATTCCCTGATATACTCGGAGTATTTTAGTGATTTGCTAAACTACTTCCTCGAAGACAACAGCAAACTTCGACCTAACATTATCCCAGAGACATTATCAAATCCTCCATTACCTTTGTCAAAAATAAATATCAATCAACCAATAGACAACGATGGAAACACAATATTTCACTGGGCCTGTTCAATGGCAAATATTGCCATGATGGAATTTCTTGCAAATACGTTTACGGAAGCAATTAATCCTGAAATGAGGAACAGCAATGGCGAGACACCACTTATGTTTTTGGTTCGATTCAATAATTCTTTTCAATTGCGTAATTTTCCTTTGATATTACAGTTGCTATTAGAGTCGATACTCTTGGTTGATGCACAAGGGAAGACCGTTCTTCATCATATAATCAATATTGATGGTGATCAAAAGAGCAAGAAAAAGAAAGAAAAATTTTCAAGATATTATATGGAGACTTTGTTTGATAAAATCATAGAAAGCGCCGAAGAACATGATGAGGATAAGAAGCTGGAATTAATTGCCAAGTTTATCAATCATCAGGATTGTGACGGGAATACCGCATTTCATATTGCCGCTTATAATTTGAACTTAAAATGTATCAAAGTTTTCATTAGTTATCATCAATATATTGACTTCGGTTTACGTAACTTGGTTTCCTGTACTGTTGAAGATTATTTAGCATCCCACAACTATGTTTTGAGACTAGACGATGAAGCAGAAGGTGAGGGAGAGGACAACTATACGACTGAAGACATATTGGTTTCCACTGAAAATGGACTCCAGAACCAGCAGTCATTTGAAACTCAATTATACAATTCAAAGCTTGCGTTAAATTTACAAAACACAACTTCTAATCTTTTAACTGAGAAAATGACGGAGTTGGCGTACACAATAGACAGGGAATTAAGCGAAAAGGACGAAGTAATCTTGATGCTTTTTAAAGTACTAAAAAGAATAAACCAAGATAAGTTAGAGTCGCAAAAGAAGATTTTATCATTTTTCAATTTAGATTGTTTGGTGAATGATTTAGAGAAACCCAAATCGGAACCAAATAGTCAGGAAACCACAGCAACTTATGATTTATCAATCGACTTTTCAAAGGACAGAATTATTCAAGAGGAAATTTATCGTTTAATCAATGATTTGACTTATCAATACTTACAGAAGCAAAACGAATTTGACAATAGCATGAAGAAATATAAGGTAATAAATGAAAAAATTATCCGAAAGTCAATCTTTAGAATCCAACCAAGTATTGAAGATTCGGAAAGACAACAAGACCATTTCGATTTAGTAAAAGAATTACAGGAACAGATCATCAGAAGAAGAACATTACTGGATAAAATATATCAACAGGAAGTGAATGTTCCTTCGATGGACGAAGGAAAGGAAAATAACTTAGAACGGGGTCACAACCAGAACCAGGGGATAATTTCCAAATACAGCAACAGTGGTAAATTGCTGAAGTATTGTAAGTTAATAGCATTGTGCTGTGGATTGAATACAGACGAAGTTGAAAATTCAATTGATTTGATTGAGCAATCTTTGATACGAAGTTGAAAATTCAATTGATGTGATTAAGAAATCTTTGATTGACAATAAAATGAAGTAAATAGAGACATATTAGGCATTTTTAATTATCGATAAAGAAAGAGGTCAAACCTTTATAGTATCTGATTTCGAACTCTAAGATCCATGTAGATTTCGCTTTATTCGTGGTTCATTCTACGTGTATATTCTTTTTTTTTGTTTGTTTGGGTTTGTTATTGTTTTAGTGTGTTGTTTTGCTGGTTTCTTTTGTTTTTCTATCCATCTACATGCAGGTTTTTGTTTACCCATTTTCGAAATTCATCTGAGGAGATTCACCAGCAGAGATTGAAATTAAGAAGCCTGACCTGCTTCTCCGATTTATAAAAGATGATTCACAATTATCAAATATCCATTACCACAGGATACAAGGTAGTTTGAAGAAAAACATCGTCATTAAGGTTAAAAATTTAACATGCTCTTTAGTTTTATTTTTGCTGAATAGACGCGTAGAACAAAGTCAATCTAAGTAGATTTGGAAGTAAGAAACAATTAATATTACGGTACGCAAAACTCAAATATTACATATTATACACCTAATTGTGATAATTAGCTTCATAATCTCGCGCATTGTTCAACAGTTTATTTTAACAATTCAGATGAAATTTAGATGGAATGCATCACAAAGTTGATCATTTAAAATAACTTCCAGAAAAAGAGAATGAATTAAAGTTGAATTTTAAGAATCATACATACAAATATAATTCCTTTTAGTTAAGATAAAAAAGAAAATGAACAGAAAAATCAACTTATACCCCAATCTGTGGCTTGTGGTTCATCTTCATAAAACTCTATGGTTATCCATCTTTATACTCACACGACACACAAAATCTTTTCATTGTCCAAGAATAGTAAAGGAAAATAATATGGGACAAAATAATTGTTTTTTTCTTAGACAGGGACTGATCTTCCCTAACCAATTTTTTTTTCTTTGCCCAGATGAGAGAAAGGTAAGGCTCGTTCAAATATTTAGGGGATTTGAGACTTCAACAGCAATTTGTCACGCGAAACAAAGCCTATTTGACACTTTTTTTTATTTAAGTTTTATCATTTATTTCTTACCTTCAAAAACAGAAAGGCTTATAATCGACGTATTTACAGCCTAGTATGAATTTCTTAACGAATGTCCACTTTCTGTTGGGTAGGAAGTACTCAAAGTTAATAGTATTAGCAGGCTTACTTATAGTACTATTGGTCTTCCTAATACGTCTGGGAAATATTCTAGTTTCAACAGGAACTTTCAGATTATCGACATTGCAGTCATCAACAAAACATATACCAAAGCACCAGATTAGTCCAGAACTTGAACAGAAATTAAAGGAGTTAGCATCATATGACAAAATAGCATCATTTCCATTATCAAGTCAAGTAATGGATTCTCAGTATACACCTATAGGTCTTAAAACCTTCACAGATCCTTTTCCCTATATTAACGACAAGCCTAAAGATTATGCATTTGTCGAAGAAGATATGTGCAGAAACATCAAATTTGAAGGACATTTCGAGGTCTCAGAACAACTTTATTTAGATGCATCTCACGAAAGCTTTTTGATCGAATTAAACAAACATAGAGAATTTGCAGATCTAATTGAGACTGCAAAGAGAAGGTTTAATCCTATAATCCCTGAGGATAAGCAGTGGTTTAGATTTGGTGGATCTTCAGTATGGTTGCCACAATATAACTGTCACTATATGGTCAGTAGAGTGTTGTTTACTCCTTCAGGAATTGCCAACAAGGCGTTCGCAAGTTTCCTTTACATTCAGTTATTTGATTCAGATTGGAGAGAACTTCCACCAAAGACCTTAGATATTCCATATGAAGAAAATGTGATCAAGAAAGTTTTGAATTCAGATGGAACTTTCGATGAAATGGTCATGGATAAAATTTTAAAATTCAGACAACAGACATTCCCACAAGTTCTTCCCATTCAATTTGACTATATGATGCATGTCGACAATGGCAAGTACTACTACGGTCCAGAAGACCCTCGTATTTTGTTACGTACAAATCCATTGGGGTTTGATGAACCATTAATTGTATTCAACATGAAGGACTTAAAATTAGTCAAGAGAGTTATGCATCTTTACTTGCCATTCTCACATAATTTGAAGGTCTTACGTAAACGATCAGAAAAGTTTGCTAATATCGAAAAAAATTGGACACCTTTTATAAGTAAGGTTAAACCTGCAAATGAACCTAAAGCTGCAGGTGATTCGAAGTTGAACTTCATTTATTCCATTGTCCCACTTGAAGTCTTAGTATGTGAAATAGATACAGCGATATGCGATTTCTTACAACGTCCACAAAAAGATGACTATGATTATATTGGCCCATTAAGAGGAGGATCTCAGTTAATACCACTTCCAATATCAGATATTCTTCCAAACACAATCAAAGAAAAGTTTTCTCTCCCAGAAAACCGTCAAATTTATATAGGTTGGGCAAGAGCACACCTTAATGCTTGTGGATGCGGTGAATCAATGTATAGACCAAATATGATTATTCTTGTTGAAGACTATGACCGCGCCAATGACAGATTCTATTATAAGTTGGGTGATGTTTCTGAGTACTTTGATTTTAGAGCCACAATTCCACCGTGGATCATTCCTCAATTCGACGATTCAGGAAATCTTATTGAACAGGCCAAGCCTAAGCAATGTGAAGGAAGAAACGTTCTTATTCCAAATTCAATTGCATATTGGGACATTGGATCAATTGTTAAAGATGGTATTTTGTATAGAAGACAATATTTCCATAAGATTCCAACTGACGAAGAAATTGCCGACAAAAAAGCAGCCAAAGTCATTAAACAGAAGGCAGGTAGTATATTCAAACGTGAGAATGTTAAGAAAGGAAATATTTTCGGAGAAGTCATATTCAATGATTTCATGGGTGTTACTCTTTCGGCTGCTGATAAGGATGTTAGTATCGTTCATGTAAAAGGATTGTTGAATTACATCTTAAACTTGCCATCGTTATTTGAAGATAGCTCAGTGGTTGATACTGATTCAATTTTCCAACAACGTGGTTACGATTTCAATAACAAATGTGCGATGATCGCCAGTGACCAATATTGTAAAATATATGGTGACCAACACCGTGATCAATAGATTGTAATTGGCACTTCTTTCATTAATAGATTTTTCATTTAAAACATAGATAGATTTTCTGTATCATTAAACTAAGTTTTCATTTAATTGTGAAATAATAGCCGTACAGCCGTACCTACGCGTGTCATACCGAATGATGCCATCTATGTAATGTGATGGAATTTGATTCTTTTTTCGAAATTGATCTTGTTCCTTCAATCGATAACCGAATAAGAAATTTTTTGGAACATTTGGAACCAAATTAATCCAGTTTGTATTGAAGAATGGATGTAATAATCCTCCGACAATAACCGAGATGCAAAAATCGATGAAAAATTTTCCATAAACAGGTTGCAAAATCGTGATTTTTCAAAAATATTGATGCCTTGCGCGTGCAACAATGAGTCTATCTTCGACGCCAATAACCGAGACCTCTAAATTAAGTGAAAAACTTGATGATTTACCGTGGATATTTTTCATTCGTTCCTATGGTATATATAAAGTAACGAAATTTCTCTAAAACCACCGATATGTGAACATTTCCTTTTTCACCTTTTAAACTTTCATTAACTTTCTGATTTTAAGTATTTAACATGTCTGATAAAGAAAAAGAAGAAGCTCGTGTATTTGATCAACTGTTGTCTGTTTCTTCTTCAAATGACTCTAATGAGGTTTTAACTTTCACCAGGTCTCGCTATGAGGACCAGACCCAACCTTCACAACTACCACCACGTCGTGGATCTCGTGGATCAACTTTGAGAAAATCTTTCGATTCTATACGGAAAAATATATCAGGAAATGGGTCCGTTCAAAACGAAAATAATGACGACTATTCAGTTCACCATATTTATGGAGATTTAGATACTAATGAAATAGAATTGCAAAGAACAACAACCAGAGCCACAATCTTAACAGAATTAGCTTCTCGTATAGAACACCCTGCCGATTTCATTGATTTCGAAGATAAGGAAAAGCAACTCGTTAGAGATAGCATACCAGGTATAGTACACGATGGAGAAGAGTTCCACCAGATTGATCCGGAATTAATCACTTGGAACGGTGATAATGACCCAGAAGACCCTCGGAATTGGCCGGCTAGGACCAAGGTTTTTCTCGTTGGTTTTGTATCATTATATGCATTGGTTGCCCCAATGTCTTCATCGATCTTGTCTCCTGCCATGAGTTTCATATCGGTTGACTTTGATATCGAATCAGAAACAATGAGGGCCATGGTAGTATCAATTCAGATTTTGGCCTGGGCATTTGGACCACTTTTGATTGCCCCCTTGAGTGAGCATGACAATATTGGAAGGAAATTAGTATTGGATGTAAGCTGTTGGATGTCATTTTTATTCAACGTCGGATGTGCATTCTCACAAAACACTGCGCAGATGATGGTCTGTAGATTCATTGGGGGGTTGTTTGGTTGTGTTCCTATGAATGTTTGTGCCGGTGTCATTTCCGATTTATTTGATGCCAAGGGTAGAAATGTGGCTTTGGCTAGTTATTCATTAGTCCCGATACTAGGTCCAGTCATCGCACCCGTTATTGCAGGATTTGTAGTTGAACATAAACAGTGGAGATGGGTCTTCTACGTTTTATGTATTTTCAACGGATTTGTTGCCATTACTGCAACATTATTTTTCAAAGAAACTTATTCTCCAACATTGTTGAAGCGCAAGGCAAAGAAGTTAATTAAAGAGACAGGAAATGAAAATTTACATACCATTTATGAAATTGCCGATGGTGACTCCACTTTGACTAAGATGTGCTTATGTATGACCAGACCAATTAAATTGTTATTCACTCATCCTATGGTTGCTGGGTTAGGTTCATTTATGGCTTTCACTTACGGATTCATGTATCTAATGATCATCACTTTTCCAGAAATCTTTGGCGAGGCGTATGGGTTCAGCAAAAGTGTTACTGGTTTGATGTATATCCCAATGGGTATAGGCTTCACTGTTGGAGTCATTTTCTGGACATATATGATTGGAAAAGTTTACAATAAATTAACAGACAGGAATTGCGGTGTACCCAAACCGGAATATCGTTTACCTTGTCTTATTGCTTGTTCATTATTTATTCCCATTGGCCTTATTTGGTTTGGATGGTCCGCAGAAAAGCATTTACATTGGATCATGCCAGCGATCGGAAGTGCCATTTTCAGTTTTGGTCTTGTATGCGTTTTTCAAACTACTCAAAGCTATTTAATTGACATGAATGTGAGATATGCAGCAAGTTCAGTTGCAGCGGCTGCGTTGTTTAGATCATTATTTGGGTTTAGTTTCCCGTTGTTTGCCAACAAGATGTATGAGAAGTTAGGATATGGTTGGGCCAATACAATGTGTGCATTCATTGGTATATTATTGGGAGTACCCTTCCCTATCTTCTGTTATTTATTTGGAGAAAGGATCAGAAACTGGGCTGATAATAGAATAGAAGTAGAACAAATTAGAAGAGATCAAAGAAAATTAGAAAAGTTGCAAAAAGGAAGCAACAAGATTAATTATTAATTTTTTATTTATTTATTTTTATTTAAATTTTATAGACTAAAAGTACATTGGATAGATATTACATTCTTATTAGTAGATTTCATTTTTAAGTGTAGAGTATTTCGTATCAGCTCAGATATTTTTATGCTAAATGAGTAACGAACTGCAAATTAAAAGTTACAAGTTTTGTCCAAAAGAAAAAAAAATCAGAGTACAGTTTTCAGAAATTTTGAACTCCACGTTTGTCTATGAACAATGACTGATATTACAATCAATCGAACCAAAGTTGAAAACATCAACCACCAG
>LQMZ01001855.1:0-15329 GCA_001655765.1 Hemisphaericaspora gorwae
AATCTTCTCTCTTTTTCTCAAATATAGGCCCATGATTAAAGTTCCGACGAAGAAAATTGCCTGAAACGCTGAGCAGGAAATAAATAATGGTTGAAG
Organism: Hemisphaericaspora gorwae; assembly: GCA_001655765.1. NCBI lineage: Eukaryota > Fungi > Ascomycota > Pichiomycetes > Serinales > Debaryomycetaceae > Hemisphaericaspora > Hemisphaericaspora gorwae. Next base: position 97 of record LQMZ01001855.1, read on the forward strand.
ATTAGTCGCTGCTATATCTGATATATAAACTGGATTCTGATGCACACTCATGAATGCATATATAGGTCTACCCTGTGCTCCCCATGTAGCTAATAATGCGATCAACATTCCCCACCATACTATTAGCCCCACCATAGGGATTAGATAGTAATGAAATTTTTTAAATCGGAATAATGGCTTTGACATAGTGAAAAATATTTGAAAATTTATAGTATTAATCTATTTGTTTCTAGCAAAGGACTTGTGAGCTTAAACATAGACTGAAAATCGACTACGCTTTATAAGAATAAAAGAAAACCACCTTCTCGTCCTTGCTATTTATACTTTCCTATAAAGCAATGAACATTAGTAACTAAAACAATTGTTGTTGCTTTTTCGTTTTCTGAGTGACTTCCAAGAAAAATAATGTGCCCCTCGACTAAGACCGATGGAATAATAAATCTGGAACATTATTATTATTGCACTTCACTGGTTCAAATTGCTCTAGTTAGATTACCAAAACATGTTCTTTTACAACAGTTAATTAAGATATGTTCAAGACTTCCAAACTTTGTAGATTTGTATAATAGGTAGTCGGTTCGCTTGTCTTCATAAACCCGAGAACTCCGAAAAGAATCAACGGGCCCGAAACAAAAATTCCGAAAAAAAATTCACCTTACCACGAGCACTTCGGCGTAATGAGGCTGTGGAATCAAATTATCACCTAAACGTTTTCGATCTAGATAATTAGCTGACATTACCTTTCCACTCCCCAAATTACCAAAATCAAATGAAAGGGTTATCACAGACAACACCGTCGAGGTTTATTCTTACCTGTTTTCTGTTTGTAATTCTATGTATTTGAGTTTTGTGTAGGTAATGCCTAACCTTGACAGAGGATAATTTGGCCAAACTTTCTACCCCAATGAAAGCAAAACACCTAAACAAAACAAGTGACAAAATGTAACGTAAGTAAACATGACCCGTGTTGAGCTTACCTATGATAAACAAAGATCAAAAAGTGTTATGATCTCTCAGATAAATGTTCTTGCTACAAACACAAGCGTTTTACAATCTGTTGGCCTCGCAATATTAGAACATGTATCCAAAATCTAATTTTTTTACCCAGAATGGTTTGTAAGAGTGTCTAAACTATGATCTATGTTTCATCTTGCTTATTACGTAAAACTATAAACAATTGGTAGTACATAAGAATTAGCTAAAAAGTCTTGTATTATTTCCAGGAGAATATTTGAATACTGGTACCGCTAAAAAGGTTACAGAATATTCTCAAATATCTTCACCTGACCTTCTATGTCATTTATAAGTTTCAATAACTCCATTTTTTCTTCTGTTGTAAATATAAGATCATTGAACTTCATAACCTGTAAACTTAATTTAGTAAGTTGACTTATTGTTACATCAATGAATGTATATAACTTTTGGAGTTGCGCAGATAACCGCTTACCTTCTACCTGATTATTCCCTCTAATATACTTCAATAAATTTAAGGTTAATTGTAAGTTACTATTAAACTCAGAAAGCTTGAGAGCGTATTCAGCGGCAAACTCAGAGTTGCAATCAACTATGGTTGCCAATGAAGACACATTGTATTTAATGACGTTGAACAATTTGCAAAACCAAAACAATGAAGCTGACAAGGATATTTTAATATTTGGTTTTCTTTCTGCCGGATCAGTAGGTGCATTATCGGAGCTCGAAATAAGCAACGTGAAACAACTTGACAAGAATTGTAAGGTAAACTGGAACGATTGGCTAGCAGAAACCTGATCTAGCTCGATCAACAAGTAGTAATAGTGTAAATTAACCCATGAAATGAAATCTTGTAAGTACGGAGAATGGGCATAGTTTTGATGGATGATTTTACTTGATGCAACTCTCCATTTCTCAAGTTCACTGGATAACACTTTGAGGTCATTAGTTGGTTTCGCTAACCTCAAATGAAGCAATGTATTTTGCAACTTACCTAAGCTGATGTTTTGGTTGATGAATTCCAAGTTTTCGTCTTCATATAGCTTTTCTGTAAGAGGGTATTTACTCTGAATATAATCATAGTAAGGAAACTGAGAGGGTTTTTTCCATAATAAGCTAAACTCTTTGTCCAAGTTATGCATCGACCACAAGATTCGTTCTTTCTCTATATCATTTGAGACACTGTAAATATCCCATTTGATGAGCGCCCTGTTCAAAATCCCAGTCAAATTCCAACATAAGTCTACATTCATCGAGGCGATCGAATAGATTGCCAATAATAATAATAGCTTCATATTTTCGTGATCATAGTTCGTTAATCCCAAATCAAGAACATCTAGAATTGCGTCGATACTTCCCTCCTTAAAATATTCTTGATAATTATGAGTTTTACATTTTGAATCATATAGTAAACATCCTATACTCATTAATATGTATTCATCTAGGTGAACAATTGATTCCTTTTCGAATTTAATTTTCTTGAATCCCTCCAAAAACTTAGTTTTGTCAATGAACGGATATCTGTGAGCAAAGTTTTCAAAATAGTTCAATGCAAGCGTCAACGGTAAGTCCATATGTGCGATTGCCTTCATGGTGATGAATTCGTCTCTCAAGTTGCTAGGAGAAACAGCCTTTATAGATCTACTGTTGAGGTTTGATATCAAAGCATGAGTGCCATCCTCCCGCTTTCGAAGAGATCCTTCTTGTCCTGCTACGCGATTCCTCGATTCCGATATTCCTCGCTTTGTTTTCTTATCAGATGTCAATAGAGAAGACACAGAAACTTGTCGCACACCATCGCTTCTATTCTGGCTCTCTGTATCTAAAAGACGTACCTCAGAATGATTGTTTTTAGTAGAACTTTCTTTAAATGTATATGTGGTAGGGAGTTTTCTTCTTCTTTTGTTGGTCCTGTTCACATATTCACAATCAGAACCAGCTCTCGTACAATTGGAGCATTTTGGGTACTCTCTAGAACATTTCTTTTTCAACCTGTAACATCTGCTACAGTTACTGGGATGGTGTGTTTCAGAGCTTTCGAGATTTTCTCTTTTTCCCCCAGACATGTCTTTGGAATCTTCGGTAAGTGATGGGTCGTTTTCCTTTGACGAAGGCATACCCGAGTCTTGGGCTTCTGCTGAATGCTCTTCTGAAATAGTTGATTCAACGTTTGCAGTTAAAACTACAGATTGCAGAACTATTTCCTTTGTATCGATATCAGATTGGGGGTTTGTAATTTCTTTCGCTTGTTGGCATTTTGGTTGACTTCTCAAGTTAGATTGATTCAGCTGTATAGATGGAGCCGTTGATGATGTTACACCAAGTGGATTTAATCTGAACTTGCTGGCGACAGTACCATTTCCCATCAGCTTTCTGTAATACACATCCATGATTCCGAATAGCTGACTGTTTAATGAAAGAAACGTTTTGCATATATGAGCAAACAAGACTAGTCTGTAAAGCAAAAAAATTTGTGAGCGGCCCTTGGGCCTGTCCGTCTTCGCCGCTTCGGCCCCTTCATTACCTAATATCACGTGACAAAAACTTTATCCCGAAGGTACTGACGCAGATTTGAGTTGATATTGGGCCATGCCACTTTGTCTGCCGTTATGATTGGGAGCAAACTAAGATAGAGATCAACAAATCAAATCTTCGAGTATATTATGATTAACTATAAAACAAGCATATTTCTATGTACAAATGCATTGACAATGTGTCCGAATATATATAGAAGTTGAACTCATGCAGTTGAAGAAGCCTTTTCTGATTCTCTTAACTCAGCAAAAGCAACCAAGGCTTTCTCTCTTAATACATCTAACATTACTGTTTGGTCTCTTGGATTGAACGGAGGAAGAGTATCATGGGAAACCAAATCACTTCTCCAGTATTTGTCATCCCCTCTTCTCCAGACGTTTTCCCAAATCAATGTCGTGTTTTCTAAATCAAATTCGTCGATGACATGCGCTAAATCAGCCACCGCCTCTTGAGTGAAGGTTGGTCTATACTGTCCTGAATACCAGATATTTCCATCTTCGTTCTTCTTTCTTAATGATTGTGCTTCTTTCTTTTGAATATCATCTCTTACCTTTCTCAACTGAAGCAATCCATCATATGCAGCTACGGCATACTCATGATTAGCGAAGTTCGCAACACACATTATCCTCCATAAATCATTTCTCCTGGCTGGCTTTCTATTTTGCCAATTTGGTCTACAGAATTGTGCATCGATTTGGTCTTGATGGTAAGCTGGAACCTGTGAATAGATGACCTGCCCAGTGAATAAATTCTTGAACAAGAATACCTGTGGAGCCATATTTAATTTGTTCAACTCTTTTGGAGATTTTTTACCTCCTCCTGCAATTCTAGCACCGAGTATTTGACGAGCTTTAATTTGCTCTTTGAGGAACTTTCTCATCCTCTTTTCAGCACTCATACGCATCGGCATCTTGGATTATGGTTTCTTTTTTGTATATATAAGGGAATGGATATGGGTAGTCGATGGACCTATTCATAACTCAAGTTGGTTGAATAATAATTTTTTTTTCTCTCTCAAATTTTTTCAGAAAGTCGTGTACCGATGTTCGGTGTCACGTGACAAGTTCAATGAAATGAAACAATGAAGTTGATGTTGAGCCACCGATTATTAATATTTGGAAGAGATGTGTTTAATCAGACAATTGCAGATCATAAGCGCATCAGTTGTATTTGTTTTCAATTTTTACATAGATTTAAGCTTTCTGATTTGTTTTACCGTTTAGACCTTTGAATTCCCAAATGAAAATATTGCAATCAACATGTCTGCCGTTAGTTCATTATCATATTTAACAACAATTGTGGGAATCTTTGTTTGGAACTATACTTTCATTTACAACAAGAATCTTATTCCAAAGTATTCCAATTTTATACATGTTCCAAGATCCCAGATTAATGAGTACTTGGAGAATTCCATAAGGAAAACATATGGACTAAATTTAATGCATGTTAACATCGAAGAGAACTCAGAAGAGGATTATAATAGTGATAAAGCAACTAACACGATTTCATCAAATAGAATCGACGTAATTAAAAGCATTGTCATTGGTGTGTTATTCAGTTTGACCATTTCACTAAGTATTGGACTTATTATCTTAATGATGTGCGAATTGGCAGATTATATTGACGTAGATACTAGATTGGGTTTATTCAAATTTACAATTGATATTTTGATGTTTTTATTAATATTTTTGTTACCACTTGGAATAATCAATTTGCTTGTGGCTCAGGACTTATTTCCAAGTAGTATCAAATCGAAACGATTTGTTATAGTGATAGCATTGTTTATTATGTGGTTTTTTGTTTTACATAAATCAGGCGACCTCACCCAGACGTTTAGTCCTAGAACTGCTTCTCTGGGCAATATAAAAACAAGAAATATGATTGAAAGAAAAATTAACGAGCTTTCAATTGTGGGTATTACCGTCTTGGCTATTTTATCAGGCATTGGATGTACTTCAACTCCATACAGAGTATTTTCACTTGAAGATTACATTAATCGTCTTGTACTGGGAAGAGTTAATGGTCAAGATTTATTAAATGAGTCAAAGCAGAGAAAAGAGCTCGGCGAGAATGACATCAATACTGCAATACAATACTTTAACAATACATCGACATTGTTAACCAAACGCAAAGTAGAATTGAATAATTTTCTTGTAGCCAGAAGTGGTTCAATTTACAATCAACCAGATGCAACTTCATCAGCAGACAATATCCTAAGTCCAAAAAAGAACAAAAATCTAGGTTCTATTCTCCACAAAGTGCAATCATTCGCGTCATTGTCCATGACTATGAACAGAAATTCGGAAGAAGACGAGCTAGAGAAAGAAATTGAATCTTTGGTGACTTTGCGAAACCTGCTTTACGATGATTTGATTAAAATCATAATGAGGTACAGAAGACAACAATCCAGCAAGACGGAAGGAACCAATTTGGTTTTGAAGTTGCTTTACTGGGGGAATTTTCTATTTGGGATCTATTGTATTTACAGAATAATTAACGTTTTTGTAATCAAGCTTCCATTAGTCTATTTGTATGGTAACAATTATGAGGAAAGCCTGGGTGAAGAAGAGGCCCCGACAACTAAGGATGCGCTTGCTATAACTTTGGCCAAAGTTATTCTATCAATATTTAACAACCTTCCAATATCAAAAGCTCAATTGGTTAATCAATTGAGTTTCATTTTATCAGGCAGTTTATTTGTTTGTTCATTTTCCAATGTTCTATTTACATTCAAGTCTTTCAGCAGACTTTTTACAACAAGTCGAGCATCTGATATCACAAAGAATTGGTTAAAGCATGCAGTGATTGCAGAATTAGTAGGTATTTATGTAATTGCTACTGCGTTGTTGATCAGAACAAATTTGCCTGCAAACTTATCTAATCAAATTTCTAAAATATTATCATTATCAGGCAGCGCCATTAGCAACCCTGACGTCTCAATACGTGAGGTCATGTTTATTGATAACTGGTTTGATAAGATTTTTGCATTATCTTGTATTGTTACATTGATTGTTATAGTCATAAAGAAAGTGGTTGACGAAGACGAGATGAATCCATATTCCCAAGATGAATATGACGAGGAACTGTTTATAGAAGGTACAGAGTATAAATTAGCATAGCTCTTACCTAGATCTTCTTGGAAATAAAATACTTATTTCAAGGTTTCTTGGGAAGTGGGGGGCTCGAGTTATTTTTCTAAACTGTTGAACTCTTCATATGCTAAAATACCTTTTAATTTTGGTGGGAAATAAGAAATTTATCTCCGTTACAAATCCGCATCGTGCATAATCTCCATTTTTAGAGTTGGTGGGGAAACCCCAACTTCGCTATTTATAAATAGATACAAATCACTTCTCTTTCCAGACGAATAGATATCACTAAAAATCATAAATCGAACGATGTCTGTATCTTTGCCCAGAGAATCTCATAATAACCCAGACAATTTCAGAATCAACTTCGAAGATGCAAATAAAATTTTAGGTCCACAATTGGAGATTCCTCGCAATCATGAGCTACCAACAATTGAATCTTCTTCGAAGGTTTGTATAATTGGTGCTGGTTTTGGTGGAATGGCAGCTGCTATTGGCACGTTAGAGAAATTGAAAGAACAAGATATTCAAATCTTTGAAAGGCACGACAATTTCGGTGGGACATGGTATGCCAATACTTACCCTGGAGTGGCAAGCGATATTCCTGCCTTGTGGTATTCTTTTTCTTTTGCATTGAATTCTAATTGGTCAAAGACTCAACCTCCAGGATATGAAATACAAGAGTATCTTATGTTGATTGCAGAGAAGTACAAGTTAAGAGAGAAAACCAAGTTCAAGACTGCTGTAGAAAAATGTATCTATGATGAAAACGCAGGTCAATGGACATTATTAGCATATGATGTCAAAACAGGACAAAGGGTTATTCATAAGTCCGCTGTAGTCCTTTCTTGTCAGGGTGGATTGGTTTATCCTGCTCAGCCTCAAATTGAAGGTTTAGAAGATTTCAAAGGAAAATATATGCATTCTGCACTTTACGACCACTCAGTATCTGTTAAAGGTAAGGACGTTGTAGTTATCGGAAATGGTTGCTCAGCTACTCAACTTATCCCCACTCTTCTAGAGAAACAATATGATATCAAATCAATGACTCAAGTTATAAGATCTAAACAATATATAATGCCTCCTATTCCAAAATCGATCTTCAAATTGTATAAACGCTTATCATCCACATGGTTGGGCTTGGTCTTGGTGCGCTGGTTTGTGGTTTGTATAGCAGAAATGAGAATGCCACTTTTCAAAGGCGATAGTTATTGGGCGAGGTTCCTCCGTTGGATGAATTTGAAAGCGTCAAGCAAATACATCATCAAAAATGCTCCTGAGAAATATCATGACAAACTTATTCCAAAGTTTAAGATTGGGTGCAAAAGATTAATTTTTGATAACAAATATGTTCCATCGTTGAATGACCCTAGATTCAACCTCCGAGACGAAAGCATAGCTTCAGTTGTTGAAGATGGTGTAATTCTCAAGAATGGTGAACATCTTGGGGCCGACATTATAATTGCGTGTACCGGGTATAATGTAGTCAAAAGCTTTTTCAATTTTGAAATTATTGGTCGTAGGTCCACGAATATTAGTAAAATTTGGGAGGAGGAGGGACCAAGCGCTTATAGGACTATTATGGTGAAAGACTGTCCTAATCTTTTCTTGATTGGGGGCCCCAATTTGGCAACTGGGCATTCTTCAGTCCTCATGGGTCTTGAAAATGCAGTTGACTACTATGTCAAAATCTGTAGACCAATCCTTGAAGGCAAGCAAAAGTCCGTGGCGGTTAAGACGGAAGTATACAATGACTGGTTCAAGACAATTCAATCAGAGTTGAAAAAATGTGTATTTGGAAGCCCTTTTGGAGGGTGTGTTACTTGGTATTGGGATTCTGAAGTCAATGCAACAGTATTTCCTTGGTCCCAGATAACCTACTGGTATTGGACCCATTTCCCAAACTTTAAACATTTGGAATATGAAAATCAGAATCACAAAAAGAACTGATTACTTTAAATTCATGTCTTTTCTTCTGGTAGAACAATAAGTATGTAGAATATAAAGTCTGTTTTTTAAACAACTCATAAACCCAATCAGTAGTTTGCGAATATGAATGACTCAAATATATAAAGTTTCATTACACACGGATGCCATTATCCTTTTTGGTCGTGTAGCACCAAATCCCAATTGTTTTTTTTGGCTGGGTTGACACTAAAACAAAACTCACACCACCAGCTACTCTTGATGAACCCCCTTAATGCCATGAGTAAAAAAAAAGAGAACTCTTCTTCGGAGAAAGCTGAAAAAAAAAATTATTTGGACTTCGTTGTTCATTAATATTGGCTTTCTAGAACCTGTCAATTGTAAGGGAAAACCAATTCTCACCACCCCATTCAAGATATCAATATTGAAATTTTTTAATAGGCAATCCCCAAGTCTTCTTTCTAGAATTTTTATTGCAAGAATGTCCACCACTCCTTTCTCGAGAGAGAAACTAGAACAAGTTTTGAAAAGAAGATTCTTCTTCGCTCCATCTTTTGAAATATATGGTGGTGTTGCCGGTTTATTTGACTTCGGTCCACCAGGTTGTGCCTTCCAGAACAATATTGTTGATGTTTGGAGAAAACATTTTATCTTGGAAGAAGATATGTTAGAAGTTGAAGCTACTATGTTAACTCCTCATGAGGTTTTGAAAACTTCTGGTCATGTCGATAGATTCTCTGATTGGATGTGTAAAGATTTAAAAACTGGTGAAATCTTCAGAGCTGATCATTTAGTAGAAGAAGTTTTAGAATCTAGATTGAAGGGTGACAAAGCTGCTAGAGGTATTGAACACAAGGAAGAAGAAAGCGACGAAAAGAAAAAGAGAAAGAAGAAGGTTAAGGAAATTCAATGTATCAAATTAGACGATAACGTGGTTGAAGAATATGAAAACATCTTAGCCAAGATCGATGGTTACTCTGGTCCAGAATTAGGTGAAATCATTAAAAAGTACGATATTACTAACCCAGTAGGTGCTACTAAATTAGAACCACCTGTTGCTTTTAACTTGATGTTCGACACCGCTATTGGTGCTGCTGGTAACTTGAAGGGTTACTTGAGACCAGAAACTGCTCAAGGTCAGTTCTTGAACTTCTCCAAGTTATTAGATTTCAACAATGGCCGCATGCCATTTGCCTCTGCTTCTATTGGTAAGTCTTTCAGAAACGAAATTGCTCCAAGAGCTGGTTTATTGAGAGTTCGTGAATTCTTAATGGCTGAAATTGAGCATTTTGTTGATCCAAATGATAAATCTCATCCTAAATTCAATGACCTTCGTGATATCAAATTAAGATTTTTACCAAAGAACGTTCAAGAAGCTGGTCATACCGAGATTACCGAAATCACCATTGGAGAAGCAGTCGATACTGGTATGGTCGACAATGAAACCTTAGGTTACTTCCTTGCTAGAGTTTTCTTGTTTTTGACCAAGATTGGTGTTGATCCAACCAGAATGAGATTCAGACAACATATGTCGAACGAAATGGCACATTATGCATCTGATTGTTGGGACACTGAATTGCATACTTCCTATGGTTGGATTGAGTGTGTAGGTTGTGCCGATAGATCAGCATATGATTTAACTGTCCACTCTGCTAGAACCAACGAAAAATTAGTTGTTAGACAAACTTTAGACGAACCTCGTATTATTGAACAATATGAAATTAACCTTACCAAGAAGAAGTTCGGTCCAAGATTTAGAAAGGATGCCGGAACTGTTGAAGCTTGGTTACTTTCAAGAACTCAATGTGAATTGGAAGATTTGGCTAAGGAATTAAACGACAATGGTAGAATCGTTGTCCAAATTCCAGGTATTGAGGGTGATGTCGACTTGGACACTGAATTCATCACAATCCAAAAAGAAAAGAGAACCGAATACATCAGAGAATACACACCTAACGTTATTGAACCATCTTTTGGTATTGGTCGTATTGTCTATTCTGTTTTTGAACACCTGTTCTGGGCTAGAGAAGGGGATGAAGACAGAGGGGTTCTTTCTTTCCCACCAATTGTCGCACCAACTAAGGTCTTATTGGTTCCGTTATCCAACAGTCCCGAACTCCAACCAATTGTTAAGACGGTTTCTAACTTCTTAAGAAGACAACAAATTCCATTCAAGGTTGATGACTCTTCTGCTTCAATTGGTAAGAGATATGCCAGAAATGATGAATTGGGTACTCCATTCGGTATCACCATCGATTTCGATTCTGTTAAGGATCACTCTGTCACTTTGAGAGAAAGAGATTCTACCAAACAAGTCAGAGGTACCTATGAAGACATTGTTGCTGCTATTAGAGAAATCGTTTACTATGAAGGTACTTGGGCTGAAGCTACTGCCAAGCTTACTCCTTTCGAAGGTCAAACTGGTGATGCCTAAGCAATTTAAAAGGATTTCTTTGTTGTTATAAAGTGATACAACTATGTACCATTTTTCTTTTTCTTCATATATATTTTGATAAACATTGCAAGTGTAAACCATGATGTAATTGCAAAGTTCAACCAAAAATTTCTTGAAGGAATGCGTCAGAGTTTGGTTTCCTTCCCAATAATTCTTCCAAATTCTCAATACTATCTCTGGAACCACCTCTGGTCAAGATGATATCTCTGTATCTAATACCACTTTCAACGTTCATGGGATCATGCTTGAAAAGAGTATAGTAGATATCCGCGGCGTAAACCAAAGAGTACAAGTATCCATAATAACCACTTTCATAACCTCCAGCAATATGACCAAATGAAGAATAGCCCCTGGTTGGATTATTGTCGCTGCTTATCAAGGTAATTTCTTCTCTCAAATCATTCCATTTCTTAAATAAATCTAATTGATCTAACTTCGATTTATCCTCGATGGTATGCACTTGCATGTCAAAGATTCCGAAGAACAATTGGCGCAAGTTAAAGATACCAGTGTTAACATGCTTAGTTTTAACTAATTGATCAACCAACCCATCATCAATTTGTTCACCTGTCTTATAATGGGAAGACAATGCCTTGATTTCGTCCTTTGACCATGTCCAATATTCTAACATTTGAGATGGGGTCTCGACAAAATCACGCTCTACTCTAGTCCCATGGAACCTAGAAAATCTAGTTTGAGCCAAGATGTTGTGAATACCGTGCCCCAATTCGTGGAAGAAAGTAGTAACTTCGTCATGTTTCAACAAAGATGGTTTGTCAGGGGTTGGCTTTGTGAAATTACAAACCAAGGAAGTAACTGGAGTATGGCGAGTAACTCCGTCATCTTCCAAATAACCTGGCCCCAAACCAAAATTTGCAGCATGGCCATATTTACCTTCCCTTGGGTGTAAATCGAAGTAGATCCATCCCATGAATTCACAACGAGGCTCTCCGTATTTGATGTTCTTGTAAACTGCAAACATTTGAACGTCTTCATGCCAGGTAGCCCCATTTTCGGGTTTCTCGATCTTGACAAACTTGATATCAAGGATGGTTTCATAGAATCCAAGCATCTTACTAACAGTCGATTCCAATGGGAAATATTCAGCAATCTTAAGATGATCTACGTTATACTTCTTTTCTAATAATAGCTCATTATAGTAGCCAGAATCCCACGCGTAGAGTTTGTCTTCAGGCTCTAATCCGTTAGAGACCAAATGTTCATTCTTTAATTTCTTTAGGTCTTCTAATTCATTCTCAGCTACTGGTGTCAATTTGGTCCTCAAATCCTTTAAAAAGTTCAAAACAGTTTCTTTGGTCTTTGCCATTCTTTCCTCCAAGACAAAATCTGAGTATGTACTGTACTCAAGTAATTTACCCAACTCAAATCTTACCTTAATGATTTTTTCCAAGATCGGACCATTCTCAGAACACCTATTGTTGTAAGCAATGTATGCTTTCTTCCTTGTATCGCCACTGTGAGCATGCTTTAACAAAGGTAAGATATCAGGATACTTGAAAGTAACTTTCAATTTTTCCTTGCCATCTTCTTCAACTTTTCCATATTGATTCAACACGTCCTCTGGGACACCATCCAATTCTTCTCTGGAAAAGGTTACAAAGCCTTTCTCTTCATTCAAATTTTTAGCAAACTGGACACTCAAGTTACTTAATTCAACCTTCAATTTCTTGATCGCTTCTCTGGTATCAGGAGGCAAAGCTAACCCATTTCTCTTGAAGGCAGTGACAGTTTTGTCCAAGTACCTTTTAGCCTCAGGGTCAATTCCGGTTTCTCTAACGGCATTATATAACTTTTGAAAGACTTGGAAGACCTCGGGTCTGGACCACTGTTCAATTGATTTTTCTTCGATTAATTCTTCTGCCTTAGTGGAAGCGTCACGTAAATCTTTGTTGGTCGATACGTATTGATAGAAGGTAACTTGCAGTTCTAAGAAACCGTTCTCATTGTTATATTTCGCGAATGGCTTCAATACATTATCTAAAGTTGGACTTTCGATAGTGGCAAGTTGATCAAAAAGGTTTTTCTCTTGACTAGTCAATTTCTCAGCAATTTTAGCAAGGTCTTCAGGGGAATGTTCCCAAAGAGGAAAATTTTGCTTCTTAGTTATGTTTTGGAAATCAATTGACATTTTAAACGGATGTTTGGAGATACTGGTGAATAAATATCTTGTAGGGTTGAATAAAAAAATATCGCTGTTGTCTTTTTTCAGGGATGTTTTGGTGCCATGCCTCCTCGTGGGATTTGTGGGGGCGGAAAAGTAGTTTCTTGTTTTAAGTAGTGTCTTAAACAGGTTATATTCAATTGAGCAAGTTAAAGGTTGTCTATATAATAGCATGATGGAGTATTATACTTCTTATTAACTATGGGTGTATATTCTCTATTCCTTTAACATTATCAGGATATTTGATCTTGTTAAGGGGGGGTCAAATCACTAGTTGAAAAAAGGAGAAAAATGGAGAAATGCACAACAAATCCAAACATATGGGTAAACATAAACCCCTACATTTCTAGAGGCACATATTATTTAATCTTTCATACAAAATATAGAATAACTCGCTTCAATGCTCGCATAATGAGAAATATCTCTGGAAAGCGGTCATTTGACCGTCATCTTCTTCCTCGTCGGCATTATTAACAGATCTCTCGTTCATTAATTGACCTCTCACATCATTTGCAACATCGAACGATAACGGCCAACTTTCTTGTCCTTTTAACAGGCGAATTTGTTCCTTGGTATTATCGGGATATAGGAAACCCAATTGTTCATCGGCCCACCAATCCAATTGTTGAGGGGGTACCTGTTCGGTGGAGATCACTCTAGGATTGTGTGGATCAACCAAAAAGAAACACAAAATCTTTCGATGCCCGTGCTTGCTTTTATCGGCCAATTCAAACGGATCAACATGATGCTGATACATATTGGGAAAAATTAAGATTCTATCTTCTTTGGCTTCGACACTACCGATGTTTCTCACCATGTGGTCCCCATCTTTTATTCCAAAGAAATGCTCACCATAGAATCCATCACCTTGTTCATAAGATGGATCTTCAAACCCAGTTCTAAATGAAAGTCTCGATTCAGAAATATTTTCTGTCTCATAATAATACAAGGCAGTGGCAACAATATCTTCGTTAATTGTACCTTCAACATGCCATGAACCCCCAGGATATTTTGGATTCTCGGGTGTTAGTTCGATGTTTGCCAACTTGACAACAACTTTCAATTCCTCGAAATTCTTGAGATCAATAACTTTGTCAAACTCCGGCTCTGCGTCCCATTTTGGTCTGAAGTCTTTTACATACTCAGATCTTCTGGTTTCGAACTCATCAAACCTATCGTAATCAAATTCGCCACCTTCTTCCTCTTCCTTTTCCAACTCTTCCTCCAAGGCTTGTCTATCTCTTTCAAAATCCTCAGTATAGGCTCCATCGTAAGAAGGAATATTTATTCTTATAAAGTCCTTTGAAGCATACCTTGTCAACGTGTAGTTTAAACCGGGAATAATCGCATTAAAAATTGATTCAATGGATTTATATAATTCAGAATGTTTTTTTGGGTGCAAATTATTAATATACGACTTAATCTTGAAGCCATTATTCTGCTTCTTCAACAAGGCCGGAAGCCATTGAAATGATTTGGAAATCCCAAACTCATTAACTTTCTTTTTGACACATGCGATCGCTTCTGTAAATTCTGCGAGCTTGATTCCATCCTCAGTCAAAATTGGTGTTTTCCCATATTGTAATGGAAACAAAGAAGGATGAACCAAATCTAGCACTTGATTGTTTGAACCTGGGTGGTAATCCAAATTGCCACCAAATGAATCGACCAACTTTTGCACCCCGGATTTAAATTCTCTTTTTAAATCTTGGGAAATTACATTATCTCTAAATGAAATCTTATCTTCACATCCAACCCTGAACCTAGCATCGCCGAACCAAGTTGATTCAATTTTTTCATACCATCCCAATTCCTTAAAGACATACTCAATAATGTCATCCATGTAGCTGGTTTTATTCTGGAATTGCACCTTGATTTCTTGTTTCCATTTACTGGAAATCGTCTCGTCCTTGTATTTTCTTTCCCAATCAGGCTTTGACCTAATTGAGTAAGAAATTTCTATAATTAACCACTCATCCAAACATTTTGGATTGGGACCAATACCATCAAACGCCTCCCACCATGGATGGGAAAATGGGGAACCAACTGAAAACTCTTCTTCGCATCTTCTTGT